>NW_006496927.1:0-25198 GCF_000471905.2 Amborella trichopoda
CACCCATGTATGTAGGATTCCAAATGATCATCATTAAATTTGACACAGATATCTAGAAAAGTTATCGTATGGATGTGGGATTTGACTTTTTTAAATATCAGTGCCAAATTTAATGGTGATCCTTTGGGGTCCTATACACATGTGTGTGAGAGGGTCTTATAGGATCATTACTATCTATATATATATTATTTTTAAAATAATAATATATATTTTATAAATATATTATATTATCTAATTTTATATAGAGTAATGATCCTATGAGACCCTTCCACATCCATGTATCTAGAACCTCAAAGGATCACCATTAAACTTGGCACAGATCTTTAAAAAAGTAAGTCTTACATCCATGTGATAACTTTTTTAGAGATCTGTGCCAAATTTAATGGTGATCCTTTGGGGTTCTATACACATGGGTGTGGGAGGATCTCATAAGATCACTTACTCTTTTATATAATATAAAATAATATTTTATTTATATAAAATTTTGTTTATATATTATATATTAATTATTATTGAAATATAATTTATATATAAATAATATATAATAGTATATATTATATTATAAAAAAGCAGTTGGTATAGAGCCTAGGCTCTAAACAATCAAATTAGAACCCACCTTCAAATAGTGTCAAGAAATATCGTTACAATACTGAAAATCTTTGTGATAGCCTTGAACTATATTTTCATCTTTATTTATAGGAAAAAGTTTATATAAGGTTGCAACCTTAAAATGTAGAATTACAGATGCACCTCAAAAATGCATTGGAAAAAATTGTTTTAATATTGAGAAACTCTCTAATTGATCATCTCGACATCAAGATGTACGAATATGAAAAAAAAATATTTTAAGCCCCAAAAATAGTGTATCTTGCAACACAATATCTAGACCGTCCATTTCCAAGATTTTTATATGTTTATAGATCTCTTTGATTTTAACCATTTCTAGAGTTTAAAATTTTATAATTACATATAAAAATAAATTTTCAGATAATTCTAAGATTTTTTACGCCAAAATTATATGTCATAATAAAATTTGGAGGTGCGCCTTAATTGGATTGTTTAAGGTTGCAACCTTGTAGAAACTGCACCCTTATTTATAAAGTTTAAAGCTTAAAAAATAGTGTAGATCAACAGTTCTATGAAAATCTTGAAAATTAATGGTCCAAAAATACGTTACAAAATACACTATATCCAAAACTTGAAATCCATTTTTTTCTCATGTCCATGCATCTTGATGTTGAGATGATCAACTTGAAGATATTTGGATATCAAAACAATATCTTCTAATGAAATTTTTTAGGTAGGCTCAAATTTAATTGTTTAGAGCCTCGACTCTATATAAACTTTTCCCTATTATAAATAGTGAATAGTGAGGTTGCCTGCGAAACCAAATCCATGGGGAACCACCATTTCATGGTGAAAATTTTTAGTACAATATTTTGTTTTTTATATGCATTTGTACGAACCAAAAGTATGAAATGTGATTTACTTACATTAAATATTTTATGCGGAATACTTACATGCAAACCAAATGTACTTGAAGAAATATATATCACATTGATTTTATATTTTTTAATTACTAATTTATAGTTTTTTTCGGTAATGTTTAATATATATATATATATATATATAAGTAATGATTCTATGAGACTTTCCATGTGTATAAGACCCCAAAGGATCACTATTAAATTTAGCACAGATCTCTAGAAAAGTTTTCATATGGGTGTGGGACTTGACTTTTCTAAAGATCTGTGTCAAAGTTAATGGTGATCCTTTGAGGTCCTACACACATGGGTGTGAGAGGGTCTCATACGATCATTACTATATATATATAGGAAAAAGTTGGGTTAATCCACTATCTCAAATGAACATATGAGCCCAACGGCCTAGATTGACACTGGGCCGATCTGATGATCACGGATGTCTAATATTGTTTGAATTTTATTTTTTTTTACAAATTTAAATTATTTGAAAGTTTAGGTGTGTGTTCTTCTCATCAAGACACACCTAATAAAATTATAAAATAATTATTTGTAAAAATTAAAATGACTAAAATACCCCTCAAAATATTTTAGGGGTATTTTGGTTAATTTATTTCATGTAAAATATTTTTTGATATTTTTCAAAGATTCATCTATTTTTGATGAACACACGTATAAAATTTTAAGTGATTTGAATTTGTACAAAAATAAATAAAATTCAAACACTATCGGACGTACGTGATGGTCAGATCGGCCCAGATTCAATCTAGGCCATTGGGCTCATATATATATATATGGGAAATGTTTCTATACTTCCCCTACAACGTATAAGATCTATGCTTCCCTTACCGTCCAACTGTCCAATTTTGATCAAAAGAGTCACTCACTGTTTGATTTTAGATCCGATGTCTCAAAGTATTTTATTTTTAGTTTTTTTAATACAGATTGTATGAATATGAAATTTTGTACGTGCCATCTTCTCATTGGGACGCACCTATAAAATATATTAAAAATAATTTTTCAATAAAATATAATGACCAAAATACCCTTTGAATCTTTTAGGGGTATTTTGGTCACTTTATTTTATTTGAAATAATTATTTTATATTTTTCACTAGTGAGAGTTTAATAGAGAATTGGATGTCCAAAATCTGGTGCCAAAATAGTTTATAAAAAAAAATTAAAAATAAAATAGTATAGAGACGTGACATTGTGATTAGCGCAATCTTAGCCCTCCATTCAGAATGGACGATTGGATAGGGAGAAGTATATAAGTTTTATACTGTAGAAAAAACATAAAAAGCTTGCTCTCTCTCTCTCTATATATATATATATATATTCACCCTACCTCTTCTCAGTGTTCCACTCGTTATTTTATATATTTTTCGTTGTTGCACTCGAAAGAAATTTACATAGCACATTCTTTTTTCCAAGGAACTCAAAATTATGAACGTGATTCTTCATCCAACCTAGGACCGTTCGCAATAAAATTATTTACAAATTCCCACTTTGCAGGGGCTCAATGTCCAAAATTTGAACAAGGGCATCTATTTCTGGATGATATTGGAGAATTTAAAATCTAGTATTTTAAAAAGAAAAATTGATTTATGGGGCGAGATTTTCAAGGTATAAGGCATCCATCTTAAAGATGGATGCAAATGGGTACTTTTGAAACAATTGAAAATAACGGTCAAAATATTTTTTTTATAAAATTATTTTTTTAATTTTAAAAATTTATTTATTTATTTCATGTTCATGATCTCCATATTAAATATTATATGTCCTTAAAAGCTTAGGTCCAAAAATCCCTCAAAAATAGATTGTTAAGAGGTGACTCATTTTTACGTGGACTCATAGAAACATGTCCTCTTAAAAGTTCTTTTTCAAAATGGTTATTTAGACATTCTTAGGTGGATATCCAGATTTTTGGAATAAAGACGCTCCCTTTGCAATGGCTAAAATTATATGTAGTTATTTGCTTAATGTATTGAATTAATATCAAGAATGGGCCTCCTATTGGGAAATGACCTATGTACTATAAATGGAAAATGGTTTAAAAGGGTTGCAATCTTATCAAAATAAGTAAAGCCTCGTCTTCTAACTCATCGAAAATTACAATTTCTACATCGAAAAATATTTCTATCAATCATCTTGGCTTGAACATTGTGGTTGTAATTTTTTTTTAAGATTTTAATCTCTAAAGGAAAAATTTTATATATAGCCGAGGCTCTAAACAATCAAATTATAGTGCACCTCAAAAATTTCACTAAAAGAGGTTGTTTCGATATCCAAATATCTTTAAATTGATCATCTCAACATCAAGATGCATGGACATGAGAAAAAAAAAATGTATTTCAAGTTTTAGAAATAGTGCATACAATGCATTTTTAGATAGTCAATTTTCAAGATTTTCAAGTTTTCATAGATCTGCTAGATCTACAATAGTTTTTAAGATTGAAATTTTATAATTAGATATAAAAATATATTTTAAGGTTATCACAAAGATTTTCAGCATTGAAACTAAATTTTTTGACACTATTTAAAAGTGTGCTTTACTTGGATTGTTTAAAGCATCGACTTTATACAAACCGCACTCATCTTTAAATGTAGTGTATATTGTAACAAATTATCTAGACCGTCCATTTGCCCCTAAAAATAAGTGTTGGAATATTTGCAAGATCTATATCATTTTTTGAGTTTCAAATTTTATTCTCAGTTTTAGGAATTGATTTTATAGTCATCATGGGGTTTTTGTAGCCGAAAGTGCTTTGCGGACAAGGATTTGAGCGAGGCTTTATTTTGTTTTTATAAAGCCCAGCCCTATAGAAACTTCATGTATTATAAATGGCAAAAGTTTATATAGAGCCGAGGCTCTAAACCTTCAAATTCGAGCCCACATCAAAAATTTCACAAGAAGAGGTTGTTTTGATGCCAAAATTTCCTCAAATTGATCATCTCGACCTCAAGATTCATGTGCATGAGAAAAAAATAGATTTCAAGTTTTGAAAATAGTGCATCTTGTAACGCATTTTTGAACCGTTAATTTTCAAGATTTCAAATTTTCATATATCTGCTCGATCTACACAATTTTTGAAGCTAAATTTTATGATTAAAATAAAAATGTATTTTAAGCTATCACAAAGATTTCCAGTAGTAAAATCACATTTCTCGACAATATTTGAAGGTAAACTCTACTTTGATGTTTACAGCCAAGGCTCTATACAAACTGCACCCTTTTAATAATGATTAAATTATTAACAATAAATGAGCTCCCTAAATTAACAACCAATAATATGATAAAATATAATGCTTGATGAGTCAAATCTTAACGATAATGAAATTAGACCCACAATAAGGTGACACAACAACCGACACATAACAATAAATAATAAATCCACATAAAACTACAATTAAAACTAACATATAAAAAACAAATAAAAGAATAGCTATGGACTAAATACTAGTAAAAGTAACATATTAGAAATAAAATAAAATAGTAACCAATAACTAAAACTCCCAAAATTAATTACCTCATTATATTTATGATGGTTGAATCTGATGGAAAATTATCCCAGTCAGCATCAATCACCTCTTACAATCCCAAATTCTCCCAGTTCGCATGATCAATGAACTTTTTCAATCTTTTAGTAGTATGCCCCATTCTTCTTATTCTCTTAGCCTCCATTATAAAGTATAGATTGCAAATTCCTCCAGGGCTCACACCATAAACACAATTATTATAAGGGGGGAAAGTATAAACATTCAATAGATAAGGGTTTCTAATAGTACGTTGAACTAATTGATATAATTCAGTTTAACTAAGATTTGGATTTATTTGCTTGAGTGTGACAATTTTATTCCCTGTGGAAGCTTCTAGAACTACTTCTTTACCAAAATATCTTTTCCCAACGGTCTTACCAGTGATATTATATCCCGTATTAATTTTTCCTTATTTGATTTCATTTTTATCAACTTCAACTTTTTTGTCTTCATTTTCATCCACTGGATGGCCTGCTGTATCATTTCTCCAACCACAGTGTCATCTACAACAGTTTCACCTTCTCCTTTAGATATTGTAGTATCATTTCCATGAATTTCTCCTCCTTGTTTGGATATTCTAGTACCATTCCATCAATTTCTCTTCTTAGTTTGGATATTGAAGTATCTACAACAATTTTACCTCCTTCTTTGGATATTGTAGTATCATTTCCACCACTTCCATTCCATCCTCTACTAGCTTTTCTCTTAAAATAAAATAGTATAACCAATAAAAGAGCCACCAACCCTAGAAAGAGCACACTCCTTAAGTAAGGAGGAGGAGGACAATCAAGGGGGAGAGCCTCACAAAGATCGTCTCTCCCTCCTCGTAATACTAAACTCAGTACCCTCTTCATCTCTTTACCCAAATCACACGCAATGGTCTTTCCCCCATGTAACCCTAAGCAGTCACAATCTCTTCTCTGCCTACCGTCTCAACTCTTTTTCTCGACCCTATAGTTTCTCGCGGTACTCTCTTCACTGCTTAACTCAAATATCATCCCCTACCTTGCGATGGTTAAATCTAATCGAAAATTATCCCAGTCGGGATCAATCACCTCTTGAAATCCAAAATTCTCCGAGTCCGCATGATCAATGAACTTTTTCAATCTTTCAGTAGTATCCCCCATTATTCTTGTTCTCTTGACCTCTATTATGAAGTACAGATTGCAAATTCCTTTAAGGCTGGCACCATAAACACGATTATTATAAGGGAGAAAAGTATAAACATTCAATAGATAAGGGTTTTTAATAGTAAGTTGAACTATTTGATATAATTCATTTTGACTAAGATTTGGATTTATTTGCTTGAGTACAACTATTTCATGCCTTGTGGAGGCTTCTAGAACTACTTCTTTACCAAAATATCTTTTCCCAATGGTCTTATCAGTGATCTTATATCCCCCATTAATTTTTTCTTGTTTGATTTCATTTTTATCTTCTTCGTCTTCATTTTTATCCACTGGATGGGCTGTTGCATCATTTCCTCCATCAACAGTGTCATCAAAAACAGTTTCACCTCCTCCTTTGGATATTATAATATCATTTTCATCAACTTCTCCTCCTTCCTTGGATATTGTAGCATCCACATCATCTTTACCTCCTTCTTTGGATATTGTAGTATCATTTCCATCACTTCCATTCCATTATCTACTAACTCTTCTCTTAAAATAAAACAGTATAACCAATAAAAAACCACCAACCCCAGAAAGAGCACATCTCCTTAAGTAAGAAGGAGGAGGACAATCAAGGGGGCAAGCCTCACAAAGATCATCTCCCCCTCCTTGTAACATTAAACTCAATACCCTCTTCATCTCTTTATCCAAATCACGTGCAATAGTCACTCCCTCATGTAACCCAAAGCAGTCATAATCTCTTCTCTGCCTACCGTCTCAACTCTTTTCTCTTCCCTATAGTCTCTCCCGGTACTCTGTTCATCTCTTAATTCAAATATCACTCCCCCGCCTTACGATGGTCGAATTTGATCGAAAATTATCCCAGTCAGCATTAATCACATCTTACAATCCCAAATTCTCCCAATCCGCATGATCAATGAACTTTTTCAATCTTTCAGTAGTAAGCCACATTCTTCTTGTTCTCTTAACCTCCATTATAAAGTACAGATTGCAAATTCCTTTAGGCTTGCACTATAAACATGATTATTATAAGGGGGGAAAGTATAAACATTTAATAAAGAAGGGTTTTTAATAATAAGTTGAACTATTTGATATAATTCATTTTGACTAAGATTTGGAATTATTTGCTCGAGTGCAACTATTTCGGGCCATGTGCTTCTAGAACTATTTCTTCACCAAAATATCTTTTCCCAACGGTCTTACCAGTGATCTTATATCCCTTATTAATTTTTCCTTGTTTTATTTCATTGTTATATATCATTTTTGACGTAGTTATATCTTTGAGGTGAATAAGGAGAGAGTCAGCAACAACTTGGTCCCGTTGGTACCGAAGACACTGCTAGACCATGGGAACACTGTAGCAATAAGTTTAAAACTAGGCGATCTCTAAAAAAAAAAGTGTCAGAATTGCCCCAAATTGCACAAGAGGGTATTAAGGACACTTGTAAAGTTTCATCGCGTTCTGATAAGTTTTGATATGATCAGAATGAAAGTTAGTTTTCAAATTCAGTTCCTTTCGTGCTAAAAATGGACCCTACAATTAGAACCCTATTTTCTACCTCTCAAAACAGTATCAAACTACTGCCATTAGATCCGGAGCGTCAAAAACCCCTAAGGACCAAGTTTGGGCTCAATCGGACCTTCCATGACCATTCTGAGCATAACTTACCATAAAATGATGGGTGTTACACTATTGTGGTGCAGCTTCAGCGAATGATTTTCAAATGATCATAACTTGCCAATTTTAAGTCCAATTAAACTCCAATTTAGACACAAACTAATTCTTGACGACCCGATCATTTTTACATAAAGCACACGTCATGGTGTGGCCCGAAACAAGAGAATTTCTAGAAAGAATATTGGCTTAGAAACATGAAAATTTAGATATTATATAAGAGAACATCCGATTCTTGGAGAGGCCATAGCTCAAGATCCTGGGTCGTTTCAAGTACGGGTCTGTTGTGACCGTGCTTTGAAGAGCTACAGTTTGGCACATATTTTATGTATGATCGAAGGCTAGATGACACAAATTTTGAGGTAACAAATGGTGTACTTTTTCGGTTACCGAAATCCCATTTTCCGGTGACTTCCCAAATTTGGAATATGCTTAAATGGAGACCAAAACAGACAAAATTTACTGCAAAATGATTGTGACAGAGTCCTCTTTGATTTGTGAATGAAAATGAAGACTTGGAACATCATAAATCATACTAGATTGATAGTTGAACAGTTGCAAAGTTTATGGACTTGGCCGGATTTTGGGTTCTTCCCAAAAAATATGTTTCAAGACGATCACATGGCATCAAAACATTCACAAAAGTTCAAGCATCAATTCTATGACGATTGATCACTTGAATTACCATTATAGATGTCCAAAAAGACTCCTGAAGATCAGCAATGGCAAGAGAGATGGTTTTGTCACTTGTTGAAAAGTTATTAGGGGTATTTTGGTCATTTGGTCCAAATAAGGGATGATTATTTTAATTCATTAAATGTTTATTTTTTGAAAATTTTGGGTGTTTTTGAGCATTCCACCCTTGTTTAGCAATTGCTCTATATAAGGAAACCCAAGTCACTTATAATAAGGTCTTTGGATGATTCTAGAAAAGTTAAGTCATTTGTTATCAAGTTCTTGCTCGTGCTTGTGCATTGCTTTCAAATTCACGATAAAAAAGAGAGGAGAGAGAAACATTTCATAGAGAGAGAAAATAAATCTAGACCACCATACACCTTACCCTACACCATTAACCCTAGACCACCATATGCCACAACCCACTCCCTACACCTCAGTGCACACCATACACCTTAGAGCTCCATGAACCACACCTAGGCCCATAGATGTGCACCTAGGCTCAAGCCCATCCTAAGCCTACGCTCTCTCCCCTACCTCTTCTTCGTGCTCCTCTTTCTTCATTTCACTCTTATTTCTCTCTCTTCTTTCCCTACTCTTATTCTCTCTTCTCCTTATGATCTTAAGGAGGGCCCCAGTGCCTCCCTTCTCTTTTCTTTGCTCCTCTTCTCCTTCCCTAGCTATTGTTCATTTGAAGTCATGGACCAGCGCTTAGGGCAGACTCGACTTCCTTACCCTAATCCTCCCGATCTTCTTCTTCCTTCACCCTCTTGTTTCTCACTCCCTCTTGTGCCCGTGCCCATCACTCCTCTACACCATCACTCCCTTTCACCCGCTCCTAACTCCGCAAATCATCCACCTGCACCTATCCACTCACACACCTACTCGCACCTAACTTTGCAATCCTCCACCCGCATCTATCCACTCGCACATAGCTGCCCGCGCCTATCCACTTGCACCTACCAGCCCTCGCCTATCCACTCGCACACCTACCCGCGCCTATCCACTTGCACCTATCAGCCCACACCTATCCACTCGCACACGTACCCATGCCTATCCACTTGCACCTCCGTGCCTGCGCCTATCCACTTGCATACTTACCCAATCCGCTCACATCTCTATGCCCGCGTCCATTCACTTTCACACCTACCCGCACCCATTAAGTCATCTCTGCCTGCACTATCACAATCATATCCCTGCTTTCGCTATCATACCGACACCCCTACCCGTGCTATTATCCAACACTCGCCATCCGCACCATCACTCAGCGCACCTCCTTCACACCCTTTCACTCTCATGTCCCTATACTCTTACTTGCACTTATCATTCACTTGCTCCCACACTCATGTACATCAATTTGTGCTGACCTTTAGCACGTCTCAGCTCTTTCCCATGCTTCACTCATCCAAACTAAATTCCCCACACATCTCTAGCCCATATTAACCTCTATCCACCCTTAATCTCTCATAACCTCTAATTACCCCTTTAGTCCCTACACTTGCACCTACACTTTCTATTCTCTCTTCTCTAAACTATATTCTTTTAATCATCCGTTTATTTCATTTTACTCTTATTTTATCATCTTCTTATCTCGTCTTCTTCATTGGTTGCTTCCCTCATTGCCTAAACACTTAACTCGGGGTTATTCTGAGATATTGTCTTAGGGCCCTAATTCTGGGATTGCTAACCACCTTCTAGTATAGTGACCTCAGGTCATAAGAGGCATTCATATTCTTGCACCTAGTTACTCAGGTTGGGGTTGTCCTGAGCCAGCTTTCTTAGAATCTTGACCTCTCACTACTCTAACCACCAGATGGTATAGTGCTAGGGTCATGAAGAGCTTCCTTCTCTCTCTTATCTAAACCCCTTTAACACACAAATTAGAGCTGCTCACCCATTGAAAGGTACATTGAAGAGAAGCATGATTTATACGAACTCCATCAGTAGTTTCTTAAGTAAGATCCTGAGGTGAGGTGTTGAGTTTTCAAGAAGGGGCTTTGTCCAAACTGCGCTGCTAGACAGCCGGAGGACTTTTGCTTGTTGATGCAAGAGAGCATTAGCCCGAGTTATCCCACAAACTCAAACCACGGGGAGGTAGGTGCTTCAGTCCATCTCTTCACCTCTTTTAAAATCCTCTCATAGTTGGACATACCTATCTGCAAGAGTGATGCTCAAGCAGTGCAAGTGACCCACGCCAAGATCACGTGGCTGTTCTATCCAATCCGACCGAGGCACCGACCAACTAGCAATTCCACTGGGGATAAGCCATCCTATAGTTGGTTAGATTCGCTCTTAGATGAACATTTCATCTCACTGTTCTTTAAAAACTGCCATGGAGTTCCATTGCTCTTATGCTATCCAAATTGGGGATTTTATCATCCCCATATTCACGAATGTACCCCTGGGATGCAATATTCATCAATCCTCTACTCCCATCTTTCTATTAAGTGGTCTCTCAAACCTTCACACACCCGAGCTTAGACCCAGGTTAATAAGGAAAAGGATACTCAAATCCTATGTTCCCCATCTACAGACACTAAAGGAAATTCCATTGATGTCAATTGCATGAGTGGTTCTAAAACCAACATCCTTCATGCTCACACTGAGTGGTTCTAACACCACGTCCTCTCTGGTCGGTTCCTCGAAAGCCATCATCTCTGTGGGTAACTGCAGAGTTACCCCACCTTCACTCTACACAAGCACTACTCTCACGAGTAGGTCACCTCACACACATCATACCAGCAGTTCCACTGCTGCACCATTTAATTCGAGTGGTCCCAAAACCATTCGAAATATACTTACACACGTCATGGCAAATGGTTCAACCATTGCTGTGACAAATTGGGGCAAGCAAACTCTCAACCCTGTCACTTCACATACTTCGGGTCTTTTGGGACCCGGACCCACTAAGAGTGGTTCTCAAGCCACTCTTGCATTGCGATGGACACTCAGTCTAGGGCAGTCCGAATATTGCACCCCAACAAGCACATGACCCATGACTTGGTCAAAGGTCACAATCAAACGTGCACATGCATTATAAGAAAAGTGGTCCTAAGACCACCATAACTGTAAAGGTTTTCACTTTAAATGCAAAAACCTCTTACCTCACCAGGGGTTGGTTCCCAAGCCACCCCAAACACTTCTGTGGATTATGCACACACGTGCAGCTGGGTATAAGGGAAAGGGCATGTTGTACATGCCCTCGTCCATCCCGAAACCCATGACGACATGGTACTCAAAGAAATTCCTTTCGAGTACACTTTTGTCAACTCATTCGTCCTCATGCACACGAGCTGGCCCTCGAGGCTGGACTCGAGGCAAAATGAAGCCCCCAAAGCCAACAAAACACCCCTCCCTTCTTCAAGCAAAGCTAAGCTCCCAAGGTTGACTCCGAGCTCCTACTCCCTAGGCACCATACACTACCTGAATTGATTGATTTCTTTCTCGTCTCTTTGAAGCAAGCCAATCAATTGAGACATCATGACCAATTCCAATTATGGTAGAAAATCTACTGGAGTACGCGAATCAAGAAAAAGAAAGGAAATAAAGTGTCGTTCAGGAAAAAGAAAGTAGAGTCTTCAACTTTAGAAGACTTACTAAAGCAAAACTCATTTTACCCATTGCAAACTGTAATAGAATCTGAAATGAGCGGCACCGTTCAATGCTTCGTTATACGGGTGTAAGAAGATGAATTTGTTTCATCTGAATCACAACCCCAAGGCCGTCTTGAGAAACCAATAAAGATATAGCCCCAAGACCGTCATGAGCCCATTAAGGACGAGTAGTGGCCCCAAGACCGTTACGTGCCATGTTTGCTAGAACTACGACCCCAAGACTGTCAAGAGCCAAGGGTCACTCGAACACTAAGGCAATTCTAGATCCAGTCAAGACAACTTAAGCCCTTGCTACGTGCTGAATTAGGGCATAAAAAGGACCAAGATCACCTATCTCTGAATCACTCAATCTTGAGGAACAAGAAGATGTGATGATGGTTAGCCAAGATGGCAATGGTCCTGAAGATCCAATGGCACATTTTGATGAAATCCTGAACAATATACTGGATAGGCTTAAAGGGTTAGAGAACGCCTGGCCAATTGGGGTATCTTTGCACCAGGATGCTAATTGTCCCCTCGATCTCCAGTTCAAAGAAGAAGAAAGGAGACCTCTGCCCCCCCCATGCCTCAAGCTTCAAAACTTCCAATTCCCCTGGTCTTTCCTAATGATCGAACCAATATGGTCTCTTAAGTTATTCCCCAGTGGTTACCCAAGAGGACATTCAAAACATGATCAATGGAAGCATCCAACGATTACAATATTTGAAGCCCCAAGAAAATGCTCACTATAAGAAGCCCTATCCACCTTTCATTGATCAAGTTCCTTTTCCCCTGGGTTACCAAAAAGGAAGATTGCTTGTCTTTGATGGCATCGGCTCACCTTGCAACATGTGGCACACTTCGTGTCAGCATGCTAAGAGTCAGCTTTCGATCCCAGATTGCTCCTTCAACAATTTGTGGAAACTCTAGCTGGGCCTGCCTTCAAGTGGTATGCTTGTTTACGTCCGAGCTCTCGTCATTCTTGGGAAGAAATGGAACATTTTGTTCTATAAATGCTTTTACGAAGTAGAACGAGAAGTTCAGGTTATAGAACTTCTCACTATGACTCAAGGAGCTAATGAACAAGTAAATGAGTATATTCAAAGATGGAGGGATCTCGCAATGTAGCGCATGTATAAGAAACATGAAGAAGAAAATATCCCTTCATGTTGAAGCTTCTAATCCCACCACTTTCGTAGGTATGATTTTAAAGGCGGTGAAGATTGAGAGTTTGTTAAAACACCATGGTGGAACCCACACTCAGACCCTAGGGAGAGGTCAAAATCGAAACTTCACCAACAACAGGCCTAACCCTCGTGCTGGTCAGCAAAGAAATATGGTCAGCGCAGCAGTTACGGCCACACCCATTCTCCTTGAACTCCCAACTAATGTCATCCCTCTTAAGACATTAGACACCTCTTGGGGAATAGTGTCATTCAGGGGCTAAGGGGAACCTCAATAGTGGCAGTTGCAACCTCGAGGTTATAATAAGATGCCTCCATCATAAACCTATATAGGTCTGACCAATTTGAGAAAATGCTAAACAAGCAATATAGTTTTAACAAAGCCTGGGAACCAACCCTCCTAAAAATCCTGATGGAACAAGGCATGGTGGTCCTTCCTGAACGAAGAAGACCATATCAGGTGGGACTCATCAATCATGAGAAATATTGTGCTTACCATCGAATGTTAGGCTATCCTATGCAGGACTGTTTCCAGCTTAAAGATCACATCGAAGCCTTAATTCAAAAAGGAAAATTTAATTTAGAAAGTATCTAAAAAATCTTTTGAGACTTTAGAGGCTTCACATGTAATCACTGTCAAAGAAGAGCAGATACAGACTGTGCAACTTGAAGAAGTACCATATGATCTTCTTTCGGATCTCTTCGCAATGTTGGCATTACAAGGGTTGATTACTTCGCTTTCGACAAGGGAACCCAAGAATTTTGTTCGAGGTACTGAAAATCTCTAGTGCCCATTCCATCAAGTATGGGGCCATGAGATATCTTAGTGTGTGAGTTTTAGGACGTTTATGCAAGAGTCCATATCTGAAGGGCAAATTATTGCCTCGTGAAACTCGTACACCAGTAACCCCTGAAAGTGTCATCAAAGCACCTTCTACCTCTCGCAGTGAAAAGGAAGAAGAGAAAACCAATGCCACCAAAGCACCTTCTACTTCTCACAGTAAGAAGGAAGAAGAGAGAGTCCGATCAGATGAGCTTAAAAAAGCAAATGAAACCACGGGAGCGTCGCGCATTGTCATGGTTCAAGCGGAACGACCTTGCAGCATACCCATGAATGAGCTATCCCCTGACATGGTCCCTGTTATCTTTGACATGCTGGTACAACAAGATATGATTGCACCATGCTTGCTTAAGAAGTTGAAACATCTTAAAGAAGAAGGTTAGAACTTGTGGTGCCAGTACCACCAAATGAAGGGACATTATTTGTTTCATTGTTGGGGATTTTGATCTATCTTGGATAAGCTTATAAGAAATGGTGAGGTGATCGTAGATAACACACCACCTTCACATCAAAACGTCGCCAAAGAATTTGAAACTGTGTTGCACAAAATAATTGAGCAGGTTCAGATCCATATTCACAAAACCCTAGAAGCCCCTATTCTCAAAGCTCCAATCGAAGTACACGACCCATGGCAAGAACACCATAGCCGTGGCAAAATGAAAAGCCTCAGGAGGGAGGCTATTCGGCAAGCAAATGTAATGCCCACGACATGGACCCCAAAGGCCGTACTATTTTAAGGTATTTTTCAACACTTGTATCCCCGATCCGAATAAGGAGGAAGCCAATCACGGCCTAGGCATGCGGGTACCAAAATGCCCACGGACCATGGAAACACTATTGACATAAACGTTGATCTGGAGAAAACTTGTGAAAGACAATAGCTAGACCCCAAAAGGCATGAAGAGGTGGTATTTCTCTCCCTAAGAATGCCCGCCATGTTTCACCGTAATCTGACGACGTTAAGGTAGATTGGAGAGAAAATCGGTTTTCAGTTGCAGCCTCTAACATGCTGAAAATATAGTTTTTAACTACATCCCCATTATCTGAGCTTCATATGAGCACCAGACCACTTTCATTGGATTCAGAAGGTCCGAAAACCCTCATATGTCAAATTTCGGGTCATTCGGACGTTTCTGAACCATTTTATGGCCGACTACCAAAACAGGTGGGTTATACACTATTCTAGTGCACTCTCAGTGAAACTGTGCAATGTGATTTCGGGAACACTTTTGAATGGTCATATCTCCTTCATCTTAAGCTGGATCAATCTCAATTTTTCATGAGAGTTTTTGTCTCGTTGATGCGCACATTTTAGTATGTGGCACGGCTCATGACGCTGCTCCAGATGGGAGAAATCTTAGACAGAAGCCGCTTAAGAAAGCTCATGTGTTGAAAATTTTTGGAAGAAGAAGATCCCTTCAATCGAATGGCCACATCATGAAGCCCCGATGTCAGATCGACTTGAAATAGGGTGCGTTACGACCACAAGGTCAAGGGCTTCAATTCTTGTTAAGCATCACGCATGATGAATGACCAGAAAGGCTGTATTTTAAGGTAGCAAAAGAGGCATTTTTCGGTGATCGGAATCCAAAATTCCAGCAAATTCCCCAATTCAGCAAATGGCGATTTCGGCACCAAATCGAGCCATTCTTGTCGCCAAAAGATCGTGATGACTTCCCCATCATTCCACGATAAAAAGATTGCTAAAAAATGACAAAGAATGGCCAAGATCCGAGATCTAAGATTGCACATTTCTCATATTTTGTCGAATCTTGCTGAGAGCTCAATACTTCGATTCAAGGATCAAAAGATATATCAAAATAATCGCCTTATCGAGACCGTCATGTTTACGACATTATTTTCACCTGAAAGTCACTGGAAAGGCCCAAAACGAACCCCAAAAGATTATCATGGTTCATGGCCACTTTTTGGGGACCATCTTATCATTTGCAAGATTGTGGGTAGGGGCAACATCGTCATTTTGCCCTAAAAACTGGAATTAAATTTAATTCATAAAATTTTTATTTGCTAGCAATCTTAGTTAGCTTTGAGCTTCCATCCTTGTTTCAAGGGGAGCTCTATATAAGCATTTGTAACCCTAAGTCAAAAAAAAGGAGAAATTAATGAGATTTGCCCCTTAAGCTTAAGGTTTTCAATTTGAATTTCCCTTGTTTTGAAATACTTCTCCCTACCCCTTTTCCATTCCAAGAGAGGAGAGAGAAAACTTTCCCCATCAACCACGGCCCTTGGAACTTATCACTCCTCACTTGGAATTTCTCATTTCCCACTAGGGACTCTCCACTTCCAACCTAGCAGCCGGCCCGGTTCAAGGGCCCGATTAGGTAATCTTTCTCTCTTTCTCTCTCACCTTCGTTTCTCAGCTAATAGGGCTGGCAATGCCTTCTTTCTTTCTCTTTCCCCTTCTCCTTCTCCTTTCTCTTTCTCTCTCATTTTCCTCCTCTCTCTCTTTCTCCCTCTTTCTCTCTTCTTCTTCTTCTTCTTCTTCTTTTTCTTTCTCTCTCTTCAGCCGGACTGGTAGCTATGCTGTCGGCCTAACCTTTCTCTCTTTTCTTCCTTTACCTCTCTCTCGTTCTCTATTCTTCTTCCTCTTCTCTCCCTCTCTTTCTCTCTCTTCCTCTCTTGTTCTTCTTTTCTCTCTCCTTCACTCTCACAATCAGTGGGATCGACGGCTGAGTCACCTACCCAATCTCTCTTCTCTCTTTCTCTCTCTTCTTCTCTTCCCTCTCTCTTACCCTCTCTTTCTTCTCTTTTTCTCTTTCTCTCTCTTCTCTCTCAGTCCGATCTCTCATCACTCTCTTTCTTTCTCTCTTCTTCTTCCTCTTCTCTCCCTCTCTCTCTTCTCTCTCTCTCTCTCTTCTTCTTCTTCTCTTACCTTCTCTCTCACAATCAGTGGGACCGACGGCTAAGCTGTCGACCAAATCTCTCTTTCTCTCTCTTCTTCTCTTCTCTCTCTTTCTCTCTCTTCTCTCTTCTTTTTTCTCTCTTCTCTCTCCTTCTCTCTTCTCTCTCTCCTTCTCTCACAGTCAGTGTGCCACCAATCTGATTTCTCATCTCTCTCTTTCTCTCCCTTCTTCCTTTCTCTCTTTCTCTCTCCCCTTCCTTCTCTCTTCTCTCACAACCAATAGGACCGACGGTTGAGCCACTGACTCAATCTCTTTTCTCTCTTCTCTCTCTTCTTCTCTTCCCTCTCTTTCTTTCTTCCTCTTTCTTCTCTTCTCTCTTCTCTCTCTCTTTCTATCTTTTCTTCTCTTCCATCTCTCTATTTCTTTCTCCTTCTTCTCTTTTCCTCTTTCTCTCTCTCTCTTCTACTTCTCTCTTCTCTCTTCTCTCTCTCTCCTTCTCTCACAATCAGTGAGACTGGCAGCTTGATCTCTCATCTCTCTCTTTCTCTCCCTTCTTCTCTTCTCTCGTTTTCTCTCTTCTCCTTTCTCTATTCTCTCTCATAATCAACGAGACCGACGGTTGAGCTGCAAGCCCAATCTCTCTTCTTCTCTTCCCTCTCTCTTTCCTCCTCTTTCTTCTCTTTCTCTCTCTTATCTCTTCTCCCTTCTCCCTCCTCTCTTCTCTCTCCTTTTTTCTCTCTCTTCTCTCTTCTCTCTTATCTTTTCTCTCTCTCCTTCCCTCTCACAATCTTTGGAATTGACAACTAAGCCACCGACCCAATCTCTCTTCTCTCTCCTCTCTCTCTTTCCCTCTCTTTCTATTCATTCTCTCTCTTCTCTTTCCTCCCCTTCTCTCTCTTTTTCCTTCTCTCATTCTCTTTTTTTCTCTTATCTTCTCTCTCTCTTCTTCTCCCCTCCCCTTCTTCTTTCCTATTCTCTCCTCCCCTCTCGTCCGTCTAAACCAGTGGCTATGCTGTCAGCTCCCTCTCTTTCCTTTATCTCTACTCTTCTCTCTCTTTTTCTCTCTCACTTTCTGTCATACTCTCTCTTTCTTTCTCTCTTACCCTCTCTTTCTCTCTCACTCTCTTATCTTCTCTCTCGTTCCCTCTCTTACTCCTTACTCTCTCTCTCTCCCTCGATCTCTTTCTCTCTCACTCCCTCTTTCAATCTCTCTATTACCCTCTCTCTCTCATTCTCTCTTATTCCACTCTATTCTCTTTCTCTCTCATTCTCTCTCTTTTTATCTCTCTCTTACTCTCTCTTTCTCCCTCTCTCTTGTTCTCTCTCTTATTTCTCTCTCCTTCTCTCTTTTCTTGCTTTCCCTCTCTATTTCTCTCTCACTCTCGTTCTCTCTCTTTCTCTTTTTTCTTCCTTTCCCTCTCTCTCTTACCCTGTCTCTCTATCGTTCTCTCTTATTCCCCTCTCTCCCTTTCTCTCTCGCTTTCTCTCTTATTCTCTCTTCCTCTTTTTCTCTCGCTCTCTCTCTTTCTCTCTCTTTCTCTCTCTCTTACTCTCTCTCGTCCTCTCTCTTATTCCTCTCTACCCTCTTTCTCTCTCGCTCTCTTACTACTCTCTCTCTATTTCTCGCCCACCTTTTTCTCTTCTCTGGCCCTTACACTATCATTTCCACCATCAGTCCTTTGTTAAGATGACATCGTAAGATTGTGAAATTGATAATGGACTCCGCGATACCATCAACCCCTTTTTACCTTCACCCATTCATACATATACTCACTTAATGACAAGTCAGGGTCTTTTGACCCACTTGTCGGGACATCTTACGTGTGTGTGTGTGTGTGCTTACAAAAATGTAGAAAATGAGTCAAGGGAGTTGACACCGAACCAACATCAGGCTTTGAGGGCTTTCTTCATGATCTAAGAGGGCACCCATGCTTGTCACGGACCCAACGTGAGGTAAGTTCGCCTCACATCACACAATCCTCTCTCACTAGTTGGTAGCTTGCTCGCACACGTGCCACATGCGCTGCGGTCCCAAGAGAGATCTCTAGCCGGACCCTAATCCGGGTCTTCTTGCGGTCTCACGACCCGATGAGAACGAGACACACAACTATCTTGGTGACTCCACTGGGGACATGCTTCCCCATCGTCAGCCCTTCTTGCTTCACTTGTTTTCTTTCGTTTTACATTCACAGACACATGTCTTCGGGGTTGTTTAACCCTTATGTCTGAGTCAGGAATTTCATGATCCCCGCACGCGTGAGCCCGCCCCTCGGGGATCAGATTCTGCAAACCTCGTTCCATGTTTTCCTCCTAAGCACCGATTCAGCGTCGCACTCTCGGATTCTTATCCGGCTCGAGGCGATGAGGGATTTTGTAACAATCCTAAAATTTCAAAAAAAAAAAAAAAAAAACGAAGAGAAAAGATGCTTTTAAATAGGTGATGGTCTGTTTGAGTATGATGGTCCTTAGGGACCATCACTATTTTCAAAAACTTTTACTTGGTTTAAAACTTTTGCTGCTGCTTTTGTTTGCAGCCTTTGCAGTTGCTGCTTGCAGCTGGCAACGTCCTTTAGCGGACGTGGTTTTCGTATGAGGTAGAGCGTAATAAAATATTATAATAATACATTCTAAGAATTTAAATAGGGGAGGTGAGCACTCCTACCCTAGAAAATTTTGAGATCTCTCTCTCTCTGGTCGAAACACAGTGAACTCCTCTCTCGAACCGAATTTTTTATCGGAAGCTCCCTCTCAAACATTTGTGAGTAAGTGACATCGTCATTCTGAAAAATAGTCTATTTTAATAAATAGTGATATTTCCGTCTAGGATCTTTATTTTATAAGTTTTGTGTATAAGTGACCTCATTGTCTCGAAAAATAATCCATTCTTTTTAAAAATGAAATGAAATAATTATTTCTACTTATTATCATGAATTTTAGGCGCGATAAATTTTATGCGCACGTGACCTCATTATCTTGAAAAATAATCTTTCTAATAAAAATTGTGATATTTTATCTATGTTAGAAATTTTGAATGCCGTAAATTAGAAAAATAAATTATTTATTTTTCTTGTCTATTGTTAGAAATAAATGTGATATTTCTTCTTTTAGTAAAATTATGATATTTCTTTCTACTGTTTTGAATATTTAGACATTGTAAAATTCATGTGCAAATGACTGCCTTATTATTTAAAAAAATTGACATTTTTGCAATTGATTATAGTATTGTTGTGAAATGTTTATTTGTGGATTCATATCCCATAAATTGTGATAATTCCGTATTCTTGAATTTTTATAAGAGTTTTTCTATACCTATTAAATTGGCAATTATGCTAGAATGCCTTTACAAACTGTTACCTTTCTAAATTTGAGCCCAAAATATTTGATTGGTTATTTTTTAAATGTTATAGAGAGTGACTGTTATTAATGGTTTAAGTGAAATTCATATTAATGATTTCAATGATATGTTGAGTACATGATATTGTTGCTTTCGAATGTTTAAAGAGATTTAGAAATAATTTAAGTATGCAAGTGGACTCATCCGGTTCGCCGGTGAGGTATAAGTGGACCTATCTGGGATGCCGGTAGGGATTAAATAGACTCATCCGGTACGCCGGTGAGGTATAAGTGGACCTGCAGGGATTAAGTGGACCTATCTGGGACGCCGATAGGGATTAAGTGGACCCATCAAAACGCTGATGGGGTATATAGGTGACCTACTTGGGACGCCAGTAGGGTATTTTTTGAAATCCTTTGAATTATGTACTGCCGTTAAAAGTGCTATAAGCATTTCAATTACTCGGATTATACTTAATTATGCATTTATTGAAAGTGAAACTGTTGATGCATTTCTGTTAATAAATCTTATTTTGAAAAATATTGATATCTTTCAATCATGATTATTTTTAGGATTATGATGATCACTTACCGAGTAGCCAAACTCATCAAACTATGGTAAACATTTTTCAGGATAACTGCGGATTCATTTTGAGTGCTAGTCAAGATCAACCTTGGAAGATACTGTTGTTGTGCTAGCTTTCTTTATTTACTTTGTAAGACCTCGCCACTGTAAATTTGTCCTATCAATAGATGTATTTATGTTTTGACTGTCACATCTCAGGAAGTATTGTAAATTCTTGGGGTGTGACAGATCTACAAGACCCTCATTCCCTGTCTCTCGACATTGGCGGATGTACCATCAGTGTCCCCTGCATGGGTGGCATGATAGCCGCCCCACACAACATTCACCTGGCTACCGATAATTCACTTGTCAGTCCTGTTGCTCAGCGCAGCCGAAAGGCTGCCTCCCTTTCCTCTACAACTGACAGTTCATCTGCGGTTGCTCCCGTGGGTCGCCGTACGGCCACCCCCTTCTCTTCATCACTTCGAACCCCCATAACGAGAGGTTCGACACCACAAGGAGAAGGCTCCAAAGCCATCACCTCTCACTCAAGAGCTAAAGATCATGGTCCATCCACTAGAATTATACTGTGAGGTAACTCCCAAAGTGCCTTGGATCACCATCAGGGATTCGGCTGTCTAGGCCAAAGTCCACTGCACTGCATGGCTACGCATCACCTGACTCAGGGCAACCCCATTGTTGCACCTTCTCGAGCGCACGGACGACGACCTCCTCGTCACTCCTCTCCACACATGCATGCACCTCCCGTGAGAGGTGGTCACAAGGCCCCATCGTCACACACACCTGCTTGCAAAATCAGACTTCTCAAAGCCGAGCCTTTAGCTCGAGCCTGGGTAAATGCTCAATTCACCTCGAGACCTTCTTGAAAACGTGCACATGACCGGACTACCTCGAGCTTCGACGTAAAGGCCACTGATGCATGCCTTCTTCCCCGTTCCCCCCATCTGCCTTGGTTAAACCCCTGACCACTTGGTTGGTTAGGTGCCTCGATCTCGGCCTCTAGATCTGAATGATCGGGCGGCACGTGTTTCGGGCTTTGAGGGAAGACCCAGGATGTTTTTGAGATCGCTCTCTCGAAAACCTCATTTGAGAACGAGGGCAAGTTTTATCAACCGGTGAGAGAGGAATTTAAGGTGGGTTTGACACTTACTAGAGCTGGCTCGACTGGGCTCCCTCTTAGATCACGAAGAAAGCCCCCCAGTAATAAAACTGGTTCAGAATCTCCTCCCTTGGCTTGTATTCGTCGGTTTTACGCAATCACACACATATGTGGTAAAGGTTATAAGACAGGTGGGTCAGACCTCACTATTTTCCTATTTGATGAACGTACACAAGCATGCGCATTCAAAAAGAAGAAGAGAAGAAAGATGGGGGAGAGAAGAGTTTGACTGAGTGAGAGGATCAGAGCGGCGGCTAAGCTGGTGAATAATTGGCCTGAGGTGGTAGCAAAACGGGCTCGATAACTAAAACTGGCTCACAAGATCACTACTAGACGTCATTACCAATACCAACTAGCTAGGCACGATGGTGAATCTGTCGTAGCAATAAAGCAAGCCAAGTAATCCTGATACAACAACATTACGACTAGAAGAGAGGACTACCATGAGAGGCTAACCTCAATCCCTCTTAGTCGAATGAAAGAGTAGTAGAGTAATGATTAAGGGGAAAGAATGAAGTAAGAGAAGAAGGGAACAGACAAAAGGAGGGAGAAGAAAAGAAGAGAAGAGAAGAGAGGATAAGAGAGAGAGGGAAGGGAGATGCAGTCAGTGCTAGGTGTTGTCGACTGTGTCAGAAGAAGAGAGAGAAAATACAGTGAACAAGAAGCTTTGTTGACTGTGTCAGAAGAAAAGAGAGAGAAAAAGCAGTTAGCACTAGGCTTCACCGACTGTGTCAAGAGAGAAGAGAGGAAGAGAACCAACTGATGCTAGGCTTGCACCGGTCATGATGAGAGAGAAGAAAGGGAGAGAGATCGAGCCGGCACTAGGCTTCATCAACTGCAATAGAGGAGAGAGAAATCCAACCAACGTTAGACTTCACCAACTATGATGGAAGAGAGGGGAGAGAAATCCAATCGGCGCTAGGTTTTGCTGATTGAGAGGGAAGAGAAGAGAGAGAAATTTAGTTGATATTAGGCGTTGCCGATTGAGAGGGAAGAGAAGAGAGAGAAATTCGATCAGTGCTAGGCTTCACAGACTGTGATAAAAGAGGAGAGAGAAATTCAACCGGTGTTAGGCTTTGCTAATTGCATTAGAAGAGAAGAGAGAAAAATTCACCCGGTGCTGGGGATGAAAGAAGAGGAGAGAGAAATTAAACCGATGCTAGGCTTTTCCTATTGCATTAGAAGAGCAGAGAAAGAAATCCAGTCGGCGCTAGGCTTCGCCGACTGTGACAAAAGAGAGACATGAGGAAGAGGGGAGAGAAAGAGATAGAGAAGAGAAGAAGAGAGAGAAAGAGATAGAGATGAAAAGAAGAGAGAGAAAGAGATAGAGATGAGAAGAAGAGAGAAAGAGATAAAGATGAGAAGAAGAGAGAGAAAGAGATAAAGATGAGAAAGAGGGAAGGAAAGAGAAAGAGGGGAGGAGAGAGAAAGATGGGAGGAGAGAGAAAGTTACCTGATCGAAGGGTTTCAACCCTTTCCTTCTCTCTCCACTCTCTTTCTCCAAGATGTACTCATAGGCTCAAGAAAAAATCAAAATTTTATTGATTGATTTAAGAATGAATCAAAGGCCCTTTGTACAATGAGGCAGTGCCTGTTTATATAGAGTTGGACTAAAACGTGGGTGTCCGCAAAAAACTTAGCTAGAATTGAAGTTAATTACAATTTAATTGAATTTAAAGAAATTCTAAAAATGGGTGCAAATGGATTGTTTTTCCCATGCCTAACAATGTGTGGAATTCCAGAACAATCCTTATTGCTGCCCGAGAACTTGTGTGATCTTTCGTAGCTGACCCGAGGGTGTTCTGATGCTTGTTTGATCGAAAAATTATTGTTTTCTTATAGGGCTCAGCATGACGATCATTTTCATACCAATTTCGAGCCATGAATCGTGTTTCGAACCACAATCATGAGACTTAAATTTTGGATGAACGTTGAAAAATTCGGATCGATTGTGTGCTAGTTCCTTGATGTTTCTTCGTGAATTCTTCATTAAATCACACTGAGCATGAAGATTTTTTCGTCTTGAGTTTTTTACCGAAATCTTGAAATCCGGTGGTCGAAATTTACAGTAGCTTTGAAGCATTTGTGTGTGAAATCCAATCGATCATTGTACACGAGGTACGGACCAGAGATAGCCTCGGACCTCACGCACATAATGCAATTGGTTTCGTGTCAATCGAGTATGCGAGTGTCGTGATCTGGCTACTCAAATGAGGCGTGTTGCTGTTGAATTTTTTGTAACTTCCTTCATGGATCAGTGGCTTTCATTTAGTTTTTCTCTTTGCTCTGGTGTTGTCACAGGGTGTATCACATATCGAATTGCTCATCTTGATGAGACGAACACGCTCACCAAATTTGGGATCGATTCAACTTGGAATGAGTGAGATGTAAGCCCCCAAAGTAACTGCCCATGACTGCAAAACAACCACCTTTAATGATGTTTTGATGGAGTGAGGCCATACGGGAACAATGTGCGACTTACCCCTTTTCGGTATTTAACCCATAACTTTTTCTTGGAGTGCCTGATTAAGTCGAAACTTGACCCATAGAGGTTTTCGACCGTTTTGAATCTAATGGTGGTGGTCCCACAGCTGTTTGACTCACCAAAAGTATGACTTTAGTTAATGGGTCATTTCAGGGTGCTAGAAACAGATTTTGCTGAAATGTTTTCTTTGTTTTCATTGCCTTAGACATCTATGATCGCGATGAAACTTGGCAGGTGGTCTTTTGAAGTGCTAATGAAGATCTTGACTGATTCTGGGGTCATTCTGAGACTGTCGGGAATTTTCACTGTTTTTATAGGCCTTATTAACGTGCTTCCTACTTATTCCTAATCGGGGATCAAGGTGCTGCAAAATATGTTCAAACAACTTACCCCGCCAAATGTTATGCTTCAAGAGAAGCGGGAAGGACAATCATTCGAAAAATTTCCTTTGGCTTTAACTTTTTCTCTTCCTAGTCATAGGACCACGTGAACGTCGAGGAGATTCACGTAATGGTGTAATTTCTGTGGAGACTTTTGGGGAAGAAGATACTTTTTTGAGGGATCTTGTCAAAGTCCTAACCCTCATGCGGACTATTTGTGATTCTGAATCTGAGGATTTTTTACCTCGTCAGTCAGAATCGGGCTCGTTT
>NW_006496927.1:26408-94434 GCF_000471905.2 Amborella trichopoda
GATGTTCAGAGTACCACTATGGGTCTTGTCTATCGAGTCCAGTCGGGGGCAGGTTCTATTAGCCGATCCCGAAGGTCTGGTCGTGCCGGCTAGGCCAGTTGACATCTCTGAAAGGTTCTCCCCTTGCTTTGTCAGTTTCTTGCCTTTGTAATGTTTGTTTCTAGAGTGTATTTGTGACCTTGTGGGAATAATGTTCTTCCTCGTGAGACTTGCCTTGCTGTCTTGGCGAGTCTTCTGTCTCTCAAGTCCTTTTGCAACTGGACTCAGACTGTCGGAATCTTTTCCTTGAAGCTCATATTTTTGGATTCTTGGTTTTATGCCACTGGGAATTTTCTTCTTTTGAGTGAGGGCTGAAGTAGCCTGTTGGGACGCGTGCTGCATCAACGTGTTTTATTGGTCCAAGGGTCCTTCGCAGATTTTCACTTGACCTTGGGAAGCGGTGCCATAGAGACATTTTTCACTAACTTCTTTTTACTTTGGGGCTTTTTTACCCATAGCCTTTCGGCTATACCACCCTTTTCATCCATTTTTACTCATGATGCCCTTTTGGGTTTTCAACGTGTCCGATTTTTTATTCGTAAAACTCATTTACTAATGGTTTCGTAACCATGCCCGTTTATCATTTTTACGCGTAGCGTTCCCTTGTTAAGGTCTACACAATGCCCGTTATTTCATCATTTTTTTTTTGAAGGCGTTTTTAAGGTCATGCCTTCGAGACTTGTGCGAAGCCTTTTAACATCATGCTGCTAGGATGTGCACTCTAGTTTAAGGTCATACAGTTGGACCGTGATGGTGATGAATGACAATCTATGGAGTGAGTATGGTGGTGGTTTGACTCACTTTGGGAAATGACATTAGGCTACTTATAAAAGATGGATGATGTATGAAATGTGGGTAGACGATGGTGACCCATTAACTTACAATGAATAGGGATGGCAGGATGGTTCGCCGTTTTGTGAGCACGAGTGAGACTCACTGGGGAATGAGGTATGGTGATGAAGTGAATGGACACATTGGGGTGTTATGAAGGTGGCGCGTGCACTAACAGGTAGGTTAGGAAAAGCGTGCGTGAAATTGCACGTAAAGCCGTGTGCGTGTATGTGGGGGTATGTTTTAAAGGTCATACCTCCGGGACTTGTGCGGAATATTTTATCGTCATGTAGGCAGAACATGCACTATGGTTTAAGGTCATACAACTGAACCGTGGTTATGCAGTTTAAAGTCGTGCAACTAAACCTCCGCTACAGTTTAAGGTCATATAGTTTGGACCGTGGGGCTGAGATATTTTAACGTCATGTGACTCGGACGTGTACTATGGTTTAAGGTCATACAACAAGACTATGGTTATGCAGTTTAAAGTCACACAACTAGGACCGTGCAGTTTAAGGTCGTGAAACTAGACCTCCACTACAGTTTAAGGTCATATAGTTTGGACCATGATGCTGTGAAATTTAGGATCGGGCAGCATGGACCGAGGCTGAGCAGTTTAAGGTCATGCAGCACAGACCGAGGCTGAGCAGTTTAGGGTCGTGCAGCATGGACCGTGGTTGAACAGTTTAGGGTCATGTAGCACGGACTGAGGTTGAGTAGTTTAGGGTCATGCAGCATAGACCGTGGCTAAGTAGTTTAGGGTCATGCAACGCTGACTGTGGTTAAGCAATTTAGGGTCATGCACACGGACCGAGGCTGAACAGTTTGGGGTCATGCAGCACGGATCGAGGTTAAGAAGTTTAGGGTCATGCAGCACGGATTGAGGCTGAGAAGTTTAGGGTCATGTAGCACAGACCGTGGATAAGCAGTTTAGGGTCATGCAGCACCGACCGTGGCTAAGCAGTTTAGGGTCATGTAGCACAGACCGAGGCTGAGCAGTTTAGGGTCATGCAACACGAACTGAGGCTAAGAAGTTTAAGGTCATGCAGCGTGGACCGAGGCTGAGCAGTTTAGGATGCAGCACGGACAGAGGCTGAGTAGTTTAGGGTCATGCAACATGGACTGTGGCTAAGCAGTTTAAGGTCATTCTCCCTGGGGATAAAAATGGTTTAGGCCATACACAAGATGAGGGCTCTGGTGGAAATGGTGACCTAATGAAGGATGGCTAACAAAGGCAGACTTCACTAGGGCATAAGGGGGATAAGCGTACTCTTTGGGGTGAAAGATGAGACTCTATGGAGAATTGGCATATGACGGGTAACCCGACTCCCTGGGGATAAGGTAGCGTGGTGTGAGACTGACCCACTAGGGATTGGGAAGGTAAGAATGACCCTAACTCCCCTAGGGATAATGGGGTGCAATATGGGTGTGACTCCTATTGGGGGATGAGGGACAACTCCTAACTCCATTGGGGAGGTTACGGTTTGGGTGCAACGACTTGGGTGCAATTCCACTAGGGATGACACATCACGGCTTGGGTGCAACTCCACTAGAGATAGTGGTAGGACATACAAGTCTTCATCCTAGAGTAGGTGACAATAGGCTGTTTATAATACAGCCAGCGCAAGGTGCAGCGATTATGGTTTCTCATGAGTGTTCAACCGGTGCTAAGTTCTCAAAAACACAATCGACACTGAGTTGTTAAAAAGAACTCAGCTAGCGCGAGCCGTGACATTATTTGAACATGACCGACGCTAAATCAACCAGTGCTAAGGTGGTTCAAAACTCACTCGGCGCTAGTCAACCGATGCTTGGGTTGTTTGAAACTCACTCGGTGCTGGTCAACTGGTTCTGGGCGATGGATCGATGGGAGTTACCTCGAGCTTCAAGTCAAAGCTCGACCTGGCTCATCCTCGCTTGGCTTCCTTTGGACGCGACTGGAATTCCCAGTTTGTGAGGGGCATTTGAGGGCAGTGTAGTCTATATAAGGGGGTAAAATCCCATTTTCCCTCATTTTTCACCAAAGGTAAAAAAAAAAACTTAAGCAAACGTTTTCTTTAATAGTGAGGAGAGGGTGCTTGGTTGAAGTTCCGGTAAGTAGTGAGACTTCAGCAAAAGTTTTGCAGGGAAGGTTTTTCGACAGACAACAGGATTCCGGTGGTTTCTGCAGGGAGACCTTAAGCAGGCAAACTTTGCCAATAATTTGGTGAAGTTGCAAAGAACGTTTTTTAGCATAGAAGACTTTTCGGTGGAGGGAAGAGCTCCGACCGTGGCATTTGTTTTGAGGTGGAAGAGGATGGAAATGCAGTGGTAAGCATTTCCGCAGGTCTTGGGAGTTTTTTCGGGAATTCTAAGGAGTTTCCCGGTGTTGGTTTTTCTCTAGTAGAAGAGGCGTGAAGTGAAACAACAAGCATTTTCGCATGTCTTTGGGATTTTTCTGGGGATTCTAAGGATTTTCTTAGGGTTGTCGTCACTTTCTGACACTGTTAGTGGTGTTGCAGAGGTTTCTTGGAATTTAGGGAAGTTCGCAGAAGTTTTTGGTGAGGTTCTATTGACATCCAGGCCAAAAACATAGGCGCAAAAGTTTTTCAGTGGGTTTTCGATCGTGTAAGAGAAGTTCTGGTGGGAGACAAACGGTCACAAGAGGTGGGACGTAAGGCTGCAGGAGATGAACCATCATGGGAGGTGTACGGTTGGGGAAGATGTGGTGACGGTTTGCCTTCGCTCGTGTGTCAGGCAGCACCGAAGGACGTGGCGACGGTTGTCAGTCGGCACAACTGAGTTTGAGGTGTCACGACTAGGATTTGTGGCACGTGTGAGGGATTTTCTCATAGCCAGCGCTGGACTTTGAAAAGCTCGACCGACGCAGGGTATTGGCATTTTCAATCGGTGTTGACTGCTGAAAGACTTAACCGACGCAAAGAGGGAGGGAACATCATCGTAGGAGAAGAAGCTTTTCCTGAGGATTTTAAAACCCCATTCCCTATGCATTACATGTACGGGTGGCTAAGGGCCTATTTCCCTAATGCATACAGCAAGCATCAGTGCTCGGGAGATAAACTGTGGCCCTTTATGATGAGGAATGCCAACCAGAGGGCCATCTTCCATACCCCAGGGTAAGCTCGAGGTCTATTTGGGAATGATTCATTGAACATGAGGCGGGTCACCTTTCCGGTCGGGAGCTTCATCAACCGTGCTTTTATTGATGAGTTGGGGAAGGAGCTGGACGGTGCTCCAATAATGATCAAGGAACTCATGTTCATCCTGAGCATCAGAGGGGCAGTCTTACCTTATCGGACTCCACAAAGTGCCCAGTTAGAGAGGTATTTCCCCCACCGCTTCCCTCTTCAGCACAGGTTTGATCAAGGCTGCCCCTTCTCGGTGTTTTTCGAGAAGCGTCGGAGTAAGGAGAATAAGGGGAAGGCGGAGGAGTTTGGAACTTTCCGAGAGTTCTGACTGCCAGAGCATATGCGGACGGCTTGGTCCATGTGTCTAGAGATGACAGAAACCAGCAAATATGTATTACCCCACTTCGACAGGAGAGTTCGAACGACCAAGGCATATGTGAACTGCTGGAGAATCACCAGTAAGGGATATTGGGATAAAGATCACCCTTGGAAAGGGGTGACTGGTAACTGGCGATAGGACACTAGGAAAAGGAGACTGGCAGATGCTCCTACTCCTGGCACGGTATTTGTCTTGGATTATCCCTCCAACTAGCGAGCTTTAGGGCTTCCACATGAGATAACAGCTGATGAGGCCTCACCAAAGTTTCTTGCAATGAAGACAAGGACTGGCAGAATTTTTGATAATCTTAGCTTGATCTTCGAATGGGATGAGGGGCGACAAGTTCCTGGTTATGAGAAGCGTCCCCTACAAGACTTGAACGCCCTAATCGGGAGCGGTTCCCACAATATATTGGCTAGAGGGCCTTCTGAAGGAGGTGGATATGAAGCTGCAGCTCCTACTCCAACAGGGGGAAGAAAAGAAAGCGCTCGATTGCTGCCGACACTCATGCACCGTCTTTAGCTAGTGAGCGTACTCAGAGACACAAGAGCAATAAGCTTCTTATGATGCTAGAACCAAGTGGTAGCCCTTCCTCTTCTGATCTTTTAGGAATTCCCCCAGTATCACCCTTTATGCTCTATGGACCAGCTTTTTCTTATGCTGAATTCTTTTCTTGTTCTTCAGAAACTGAGGCAGATGACTTCGGCCGCTCTGAGCCTATTGACATTTCTTCTGAGAGGTGAAAGCCCTGAAGCAACTGCTCTAGATATGGGCTCTGATGTTGATGTGGCCTCCATGCATGAGGAGTTTACTACCCCGACCGAGGTAGGGGCTATGGCTCAAGAAGAATAGCATGAAGTTGATAACGTGCCCGAGCACCTGAAGTTGATAATGTGCCTGAGCACCAGGAGGTTGCTTCCCTCGTGGGCATAGGTCTTGAAGATGAGGGAGTTAAGCACTTTGTGTTCGAGGTTCTGGCTGTTGAAGGTGAAGGCCGAATGGAAGAAGCCATGGCTAGAGATGAGTCAGCTGGCAAAGGCCAAGGTGAAGAGGCAGTTTCTGAGCCTGCTAATGCTGAGGCAACATTTCAGGAGGATGAAGGTCAAGGGGAATAGGTTTCTTCAGAGCCTGTTGAGGCAGAAGTCAAGTTCCCCATAATAGAGGGTCGAGACAGCGAGGCTGGCATTGAAGAGCCCGAGCAGGTTAAGGCTGGGGTTGCCTATGAGCCCGAAGGGCAAGAAGCTCTATGCTTTTCCCTTGTTTCAGAGGAGCTAGTGGCTCAAACCATTACTTCATCGAGCCCGGTCCTTGAGGTCGAGGTTTCTTCAGTAGTAGTGGCCTCAACAACAACATCTAGGCCTGTTTTCAGTGGTGTCTCTAGCATGATTGCAAGCATGCTTAGAGCAGCCCTTCAAGGCTTGAGGGAGCTGCCTTTCAATGAACTGGTAAAGCTTTGACAAAGCTGAGGGAGTTCGCCTCGACTACTATGGTTGGGACGACACCAGAGGTGCTTTCCCATTTTGGTGCAACTCTAAACGAGTTGGAGAGCTGGCGATTGAGAGTGCTACATGATGAGGAAGAAACAAGGAGGCTAGCGTCTTTGGAGGAGTCAATCTTACGCCACCGCGAGAAGATAGATGCTTGCATTGAGGAGAAGGCCACCATAACTGGTTGTTAGCAGGATCTTAAGATGGAGGCGCAAGGAAGCTTCAAGAGAATGATTGAAATTTGAGAAGAGAAGCGAATATTGAGGCAGGAATTCGCGGGCATTGAGATAGAGATGGTTCAAAGGAGGGCCATGGAGGCTTCTGTGGTTGAAGATGTTTCTGAACTCAATGGCACAATTGAGTCGGAACCTGTGGCGATGACAGAGAAGACTCAAACAATGGCAGGGTTGAAGGAGCGTGTCCAAGGCACCCAAACTTCCGCTGCAGTGCACAATGCAGAGATCAATAAGATGATTGATCGTTTCTGAACATGTCATTTCCTCTTGTCAGTATTTGTAAAAGTTTTAACTGATGAATAGCGCTTCTCTCTTTTGATTGACTTTGCTGAACGATTTCATTCTCTTCTTACTTTTGCTGCGCCTCATGTGATTTCTCATTTTTTTTTAATGCCTTTCCACACTTTTATTATCTCAAGAGGCTAATACCCGAGGCCTTGTTTAGTCCCATGGTGGGATACTGTGACTTGGATAGCCTCAAAATGGGGAGTCATTGCTTTTTCTCATCTTAATGTCTGATTGGCCAAGGGCTCATAGTTCATTTTCCTCATGATTTGGTGAGCCTGATTGCTATAGATAGTCCAGTCAGGAGGGGCTTTGGCCTCCATTAGTGGCGTATTTACTTCAAGCACATCATAACTTTTAGTCTCTGGCACAAACTCCTTGAGATGTCTTGAAGCAATACGCATGACCTTCGGCTGACTCTGGAGACTGCGAACTTCCATTCTTAAGTTTGCTTGGGGATCCTTCGCTTGAGGGGAAGAAAGTTGCTTTTTATCGAACTGCTTTCCTTCTGAGAGATGGGGGAAGAGTAAAACTTGCAGCTGGTCACTGGTCTGAGGAGCATCCTCTATACTTATAACAACCAGATTTTGAAAACTATTGCACGACGGTTGTCGCGCTACTTTGGCTTTCAAGAGCACAAATGGGGATATGTAAGACTTTCTACTGGTCCTGTGTATAGGTGATCTTTGGAGCAGTGAATTCTATCCCCATGACTTGCTCAATCTCAAGAATGACCTCTGGTTCATCTTCTGGCCAAGGTGGCTCAAAACTGGGGGCAGAGGGCGAAGACTCCTTTTCAAGCGAAGAAGGAGTTCTTGAGGGATGATGGTTGGGATGTTAGAATGAAGGGTGGTTAGGGGCAAAGTTCTGCCCTGCCTTTCTTCCTCTTTGAACATGTTCATCAGTGTTCTCCCAACATCCTCAACTTCTTCATGAGACGAAGACGCTGTCTTGATTGTAAACTTATGACCTCCAACGTTTGGCCTCTGGGGAGACGCCAAATTCGTGAAGTAATATTTAGTGTCGGCATAGTGAGTTTCAGTCACATGGAACGATCTTTTGTCAGCATAGACCGTATGCTGTCTCCCGTCTCGGCTATACTTGAAACATCTGTACAATGTTGATGGAATCACCCCCTAATCATGGAGCCATGACGGGCTGAGGAGAATATTGTAAGAAGTATCGGTGTCTATTACATGAAACTGGGCATAATCGTTTAGCTCACCGATCTTAAAATGAAGGCGTACCGTGCCAACTGGGTACTCTCGTAATTGGTTGAACCCTTGAATTGTAACATGGGTCGGGGTAAGATCTTCGGACCCCATCCCTAATCGAGTAACGATCCTTCTTGGAATGATGTTGACTGTCATCCCTCCATCTAATATAATTCGGTTGATGGGGTGTGCATGTAATTCGCCAGTAACAAAGAGAGGGCAATTATGAAACTTTTCCTCTAGCTGCAGATCGTCTTCTAAAAAGGTGATTGGCATACATCCTTATAGAATCACAGGGTCTACCTTGATGGGTTCTACTGCAGTTTCGTATACTTTTGGGTTAGAGAGAGCTTGAACCAAAGCCATCCGGTAATCCTTCGAGAGTATGAGGGCATCGTAAACATTAAGAAGAGACGGAAGATTTCGTAGATGCCCTCTCACATCACATTTTACCTTTTCTTGAGCAAGGCCTTGTGTTCCTGGTACTGCCATTGATTTGGTGGGTATATTGGGTTGAGGAGCAGGTTTGGGTAAGAAGGGTTTATTTTGGCCAGCTAGCTGACTTGATTACACAACGGGCTTGGTTTGAATGATAAAAGTTTGAGGTTTTGGAAGAAACTGAGCGCATGGGATAAAAGGGGTCTCAAGAAATTAAAGAATAAGTGGATTGTTTAAGGTATTGGGATTAGGAAGGAGCCCAGGGAGCTGTAGGATAGGCAGACTAGTGTTTGGATTAACGGGGAACTTCAAGATGCCCAACTTCTGTGGTGGAGGCTGCAGCGTCCTCCCTGATCTGGGATTTATCTGCCACGTGGTGGGTATTGCTCCTAAAATTTGCACCATGTGGCAAGCTCCCTTAGAATAGAAGCTTTGCCCCCTCGACTCTCTCAATTTCTGCTCAAATTCAAGCTCAGGTGGCCACTGGGGTTTCTTTGGCTTCGACTTCTTGCGCTTCTTTGAAGAAGGTGGTTGTGTCTTGGCTTTAGCTGACAGGGCATCAGTAATTGTTAAGAATCCAGTTGCCTGCGCCAGGGTCTTTCTCAATCGCTTCTGTTGTGTCTTAGTTATGTTTGATCCCTCAAGTTCTCTATCGAGAGCCTCAGAGTCCGGACACATCAAGGTTGTACCTACAAGAAACATAGATGAGGAAGAATGAGAGGAAGGAGAAGAAGGAGGAGTAGGGTTAGAAGGTGGGGGACTTTTAAGATCGTTCCCCTCATTAGACCGATCTGAGCAGCTTTTTACGTCATCACTAGGGCTGGGAGGGTGCAGGGGGTCTTTTAGGTCTTTCCCTTGCTTAGACCGTTGGGGAGTGCTTTTAACATTGTCTCCCTCATCAGATGTATGCTGAGTGGGAGACGGCACGGGAACATCTTCTTGACAGGATGAAGAATGAAGAAGGATCATGCTGGGGATGAAGTCCAGTAAAGTTGGAAACGTAGGAAGGGGATTGAGAAATTCCTGCTCTATTGTGGGTTGAGCGGTCTTGTTTCTCCAGCCAGCAGTGCTTGGTTCCGGTCTCTTTCTGGTTTTGTAAGGTGATGTTTGATTCGTCACACTAGGCTTACGATCAGCTCTAGCTTGGCAAATTGCTTCTCTCCTTAAGGACTTGAGTCTGCTTCGGCCATGGTAGACTGGCCATGGTTGGGAAGTCGAGGGTTCTGTAAAGTAAGTCGTTAACAGGAAGGTCCTGCTTTGTGAGATCTTCTTACTCTGATGGAGGAGTGATTTGGGGATCACTTATGGGGAGGTTGTAAAATTCTTGACACTCTTGCATCTTCTTTGCGAATATCAAGAAAAGTTGTGCATTCTGACAAGTAATGACCTCTTATCTGATGGTACGGGCACCAACGATCTTCAGTCCCCTTAGCAAGGAGATGGGGTTGCCTTGCCTGCTTCAATGTGATTATGCCTTCCTGAAGCATTATAATGAAGAAGGCGTAGAGGATACCCGGCATGGGAGGCCTCAGCTACCCCGAAGGCCTTCTTTAAGTCTTCAAGTTTTATCTGACCCTTCAGAATTACGGCCTCGATAATATCTTTCAGTGTGTAGCAGTCATCTGTGGGATTATTCGTCCTCCGATGGTTGGCATAATAGTTCGCCTGAGTGTCAAGGCCAGGTTGCTCAAGGAACTTGGTTTTTGGAAGCTAGATCACATTTTGTTCCAATAATAGCCAGAACAACACAGGGACGCATTCATTCTTGAAGGGATAGACCTTGTTCCTATGCCTGGTGAAATAATCACCCCGATGAAGGTTGGCCAGTGGGGGTACCTGATTGTACGACCGTTGTTGCTTGCCAGCCTGGGGTGTTACCTTTGCCATGCTTACCCCTTTAGAGAGGTCCAAAGTTTGGGAGGGAGCCTTCTTTGAATCAGTGACCATGACGGCTGCACTGATTACCCCTTTCTATTGGCTGCCACGTGTGTTATTCCGAGAGCTACCGTTGCCCCAGTTGTTTGTTGAACTTGTAGATGGTTGTCATGTCCCACCATGGTGGCATGATAAACTTAATATGCGGACTGATTTAGAGATCAACTTTGACATGGAGGTCGGATTAGAGGCCTTGACATGTAGAGCGATTTCGGGTCTCATGTTCTGCACGCAAGTTTGGACCGCTTCCTTCTCAAGCATAGGATTAGGATGGCGAGAATCCAAGTTTCTCCATCTTGATATGAACTGATCCACATGCTCATTAAGGTCTTGAGTCAGGGTGAGAAGCTTGATGGTTTGAACCTCTCTCTTGACCTCATAGAAGCGTTGATAGAACAATTTCTTCATCTCCTCCCATGTATGTATCGAGTTTGGGGAAAGTCGGGCATACCATTGGAATGTTGGGCCATCGAGGGTCTCAACGAACTATCGGAGAAGAATTCTCCTGTCAGCTACTGTTTCCTGATACGCTGCCTGGAAGTGGGCAATATGCTGGTTTGGGGAGGTCGTTCCGTTGAATAAAGGAAACTTCCCTTTCTTATAGTCTGAGGGAAACGGGACCTGATCGATATAAGAGGGGTATGGTCTTTGATAAGGCGTCACACCCTGTATCCCCAGAATTTGTTTGTACCTTAGGCTATGGGTGACCATAGCGTCAATATTTGACTTAGAGACTGGATGAGGGACATAATTTTCCAATGAGGTAGAAGGAGGGGGCTGCCGTGGAGATGCACCACTAGAGTGATGGGAATTGACCTCATGGTTAGCCGACTGTCGTGCGGCATTGATACGATCGATCTTTTTCACCATCTCATGCACCATATCCTCAAACTTGTTCATGCGCTCTTCTTGCGCATCACAGGGCTTGCTTACTATTATATGCTAACCGTTTCTCTAGGGAGGTCAACATTAGTGGCAACTGAGGGCTTGCGAGCTTGATGGGTCATACATGGTAGGTCAGTCAACAGAAGACCAGCGTGCCTTGACTGAACTCGACTCCTGTATGTGGATCACATTTGGACTGGTTCTTGATAGTCTTGGGATCGTGGCTGCTGAGTGGCTGAGTCTTCTTCTGCGACGGTCACCACAGCATAAGGCTCACAAAGCTCTTCTTCAGGCTTCATCATATTAATGGGGTAGAAGGGATTCAGGTGAAGAGGGTCATCAGAATTGGCTGTTTTGACTGTCTTGGTCACCTCCCTAGTCAAAATGTGCAGACCTCTATCGTGTTTAGCCTTGAGGTTTTGATGGACCTCGCTCCAAAACTGCGATCTAGGTCGCAGCTGGTCAGCTCTTCTTGCACATGAGAGAGATGTCTCCATCAGGTACGTCAATGGATGAGGGTCAGGAACTGGAGTCATCTTGGGCCGGGGAGGATGAAGGACTTGATCTTCCATCGGGTCCATGCCCCAAGCTCTCTTATAACAACAGAGACACGATCAAAGTGACGAGGCTGGTTTAGGATGGTACTCTTGGAAAAAATCTTCGAGTACCAAGGCTGAAGGTGCTTTCTCGATGAAGAAGGAGTAAGTAAGAGCAGAGTTGACTCATGAGGAGGCTCGAGTTGAGGGCGAGGGGGCGTCTGAGATGGTGATGCGTGTGCACCCCTTGAAGAAGGATTACAGGGTCCGCCTGGGCTCGTGTGACTGATCTAACCTTAAGAGGCCGAGAACTATGAGCAAGTGTCTGTAAGAGAACAGGTATAGGCTTTCCCTTTACAGGGTGCACTTGTGTGTGCATGGTAGGAGGACGAGGAGGTCATCTCCTGTGTACTCTGGTTGGTGTAAGGACGGCATTGCCTCGAGCAGTGAGATGCATATGAGTAGCGTGCGTAAGACCTGGCCTTAGAAGGTTCGATCTTGGACACAGTCTCGAGGTAACAGAAGGCCTCGAGGTGTGGCTCGAGTGGGTGACCCACGAGCCTTGTGGTGTGTGTGAGGGGTGGAGACCATGGGGTTTCCGCCTCGATGTGTTGAGCCTCTAGGGATAAAGACCAAAGGTGAAGAAATGTGGGGGGCTGGCCTTATGGTGACCCACAGAAGCAATGACAACTTGTTTGCCATTTGCAGAAAGGAACTGAGCAGCCTTCCAATGTACCTTAGGAACATGACCGACAAGTGGCTTGCCGGTGACTGGGTGCATGCTGTGTGGGGCAACAGAAGTGCTACCGATGTAGGGCATCCTGGTGGAATTTCCACCAAAGAGAGAAGATGGGGAGTGAGGGACCTTAAAGTTCCACCTCACACCGGTCCAGGTTAAGACTTGGGAGCTAGACAAGGGTCTTTGCGCAAAAGGATAGTCGAGCATGAAGTCGAAGGAACTTGTTCCTTGGGGACACTCTCGAATACGGGGATAAGAAAATCCTCGATCTAGATGAATGGGTTATAGAACTTGCAAGCCATAAATAAAGTGTGAAAAGATAATGAAAGCAGGTAAAAGAAGAAAATAGTCAAACAAGAACGATCCAACTAAGGGGTAGTAAGCCCCCAGTGGAGCTGCCAAGCTGGTTAGGTGCCTCAATCTCGCTCTATAGATCTGGATGATCAGGTGGCACGCGTCTCGGGTTTCAAGGGAAGACTCTGAATATTTCTCAGGAACGTCGTTTGAGAACGGGGGCAGGTGTTACCAACAGGTGAGAGAGGAATTTAAGGTGGGTTCGGGACTTACTTGGGCTGGCTAGCGTGGACGCCCTCCTAAATCACGAAGAAAGCCCCCCAGTAATAAAACTGGTTCAAAATCTCCTCCCTTGGCTTGTATTCTTCTGTTTTACGCAATCACAGACATATATGGCAAAGGTTATGAGACAAGTGGGTCAGACCTCACTATTTTCCTCTTTGATGAATGTACACAAGCATGCACATTCAAAAAGAAGAAGAGAAGAAAGATGGGGGAGAGAAGAGTTCGACTGAGTGAGAGGATCAAAGTGGCAACTAAGCTGGTGAATAATTGGCCTAACGTGGTAGTAAAACGGTCTCGATAATTAAGATCGGCTCATAAGATCACTACTAGACGTCATTACCAATACCGACTAGCTAGGCATGATGGTGAGTCTGTCATGCCAATAAAGCGGGCCAAGGAATCCTGACACAATAACATTACGGCTACACGACAGGACTACCTTGAGAGGCTAACCTCAATCCCTCTTAGTCGAACGAAAGAATAGCAGAGTAATGGTTATGGGGAAAGAATGAAGTAAGAGAAGAAGGGAACAGACAAAAGGAGAGAGAAGAAAAGAAGAGAAGGGAAGAGAGGATAAGAGAGAGAGAGGGAAGGGAGAAGCAATTGGCACTACGTGTTGCCGATTGTGTCAGAAGAAGAGAGAGAAAATGTAGTTGACGCTAGGCTTTGTCGACTGTGTCAGAAGAAAAGAGAGAGAAAAAGCAGTCAGCGCTAAGCTTCACCGACTGTGTCAGGAGAGAAGAGAGGAAGAGAGGAAGAGAACCAACCGACGTTAGGCTTGCACCGGTCATGATGGGAGAGAAGCAAGGGAGAGAGATCGAGCTGACACTAGGCTTCGTCAATTGTAACAGAGGAGAGAGAAATCCAACCGGCGCTAGACTTCGCCAACTGTGATGGAAGAGTGGGGAGAGAAATCCAACCGACGCTAGGCTTCACTGACTGAAAGGGAAAAGAAGAGAGAAATCTAGTTGGCGCTAGGCTTCACCGACTGAGAGGGAAGAGAAGAGAGAGAAATCCATTCGACGTTAGGCTTCGCGACTGTGACAAAAGAAGAGAGATAAATCCAACCAGAGCTAGGCTCCATTGATTGCATTAGAAGAGAAGAGAGAGAAATTTACTTGATGCTGGGGATGTAAGAAGAGGAGAGATAAATTCAACCGGCGCTAGGCTTCACCAATTGCATTAGAAGAGCAGAGAGAAATTCAGTCGGGGCTAGGCTTCATCGATTGTGATTGAAGAGAGACATGAGGAAGAGGGGAGAGAAAGAGATAGAGATGAGAAGAAGAGAGAGAAAGAGATAAAGATGAGAAGAAGAATGAGAAAGAGATAGAGATGAGAAGAAGAGAGAGAAAGAGAAAGAGAAAGAGATGAGAAAGAGGAGAGGAGAGAGAAAGAGGGAAGAGAGAGAAAGAGGGGAGGAGAGAGAAAGTTACCTGCCTGAAGAGTACCAGCCCTTTCCTTCTCTCTCCTCTCTCTCTCTCTCTCTCCAAGACATACTTATAGGCTCAAGCAAAAATCAAAATTTTATTTATTCATTCAAGAATGAACCGAAGGCCGTTTATACATGAGGTTGTGCCTGTTTATATAGAGTTGGGCTAAAACGTGCGTGTACGCCTAAAAACTAGCTAGAATTGAAGATAATTACAATTTAATTAAATTTAAAGAAATTCTAAAAATGGATACAAAAGGATTGTTTTGCCCCTGCCTAACAATGTGTGGAATTTCAGAACAGTCTCTACTGCTACCCGAGAACTTGCGTGATATTCTGTGGCTAACTCGAGGGTGTTCTGATGCCTGTTTAATCGAAATATTTCTGTTTTTTTTGTGGGGCTCTGTATGGTGATCATTTTGATACCAATTTTGAGCTATGAATCGTGTTTCGAACCACAATCATGAGACTTGAATTTTAGATGAATCTTGAAAACTTTGGATCGATTGTGTGCTAATTCCTTGATGATTCTTTGTGAATTCTTCATTGAATCACACTGAGCATGCCATCACGATCACGTTGTAACAAATGTAGCTTGATTTCGTGTCCGGATGAAGATTTTGTCGTCTTGAGTTTTTGACCAGAATCTTGAAATCAAGTGGCCGGAATTTACAGCAGCTTTGATACCTTCGTGTGTGAAATCCAACCCTTCATTGTACGTGAGGTTCAGACAAGAGATAGCCTTAGACCTTACGTACATAATGCAACTAGTTTAGTGCCAATCAAGTATGCGAGAGTTGTGATCTGGCTGCTCGAACGAGGTGTGCTGCTATTGAATTTTCTGCAACTTCCTTCACAGATTAACGACTTTGATTTATTTTTTCTCTCTGCTAGGGTGTTGTCACATGGCATACCGCATATCGAATTGCTCGTCTTGATGAGATGAACACGCTCACCAAATTTGGGAGCGATCCGGCATGAAACGACTGAGATATAGGCCCCGAAAGTGACTTCCTGTGACTGTAAAAACAACCACCTTTAATGGTGTCTTGATGGAGTGAGGCTACACAGGAACAGTGTGCGATCTACTCTTTTCGATATTTCACCCATAACTTTGTCTTTGAGTTCCCGATTAAGCCGAAACTTCACTCATAGCGATTTTTGACCTTGCCGGATGAAATGACAGTGGTCTTACAGCTGTTTGACACACCAAAAGTATGACTCGAGTTACAGGGTCCATTTCAGGGTGTTAGAGACTGATTTCGCTGAAATTGTTTCTTTGTTTTCACTGCCTTAGACAAGTCTGATCACGATGAAACTTGGCAGGTGATCTTTTGAAGGGCTAATGAAGATCTTAAGCAATTCTGGTGCCATTCTGAGAATGTCGAGAATTTCCACTGTTTTTGTAGGCTTTTTAACCTGCTTCCTACTTATTCCTAATCAAGGATCAAGGTGCTGAAAAATACGTTCAAACATTCGTACTCCAAGGTTTTCCCTCTGAGTACCCTTCTTCAATCCCCTCATCAGCCCCACACGATTATTGGCCCTCGAAAGTGAGCTCGGGGCAGAGTTCCAATGGTAAAAAAGGCTTCGTTCCCCCATCAAGGCCACCCGAAAAGGCCGAAGAACCGACCCTTTCAGGTTCATATTCCCTACTCCGATTAATGAAAGTAGCTTTGGCTTCCCTGAGAAGGGCCAACTTGCTGCGATCTCGCTCCCACATCCAATTCTAGGAGAAGGTATACTGAGGTTTGAGGATCAGGCACAAGAAAGTTGCGCGGCTTATACAAAAGGAGAGTACCGAGACGTCAGCAGCACCTAAACTCATTGATCTCGTTATGCAAAACCCCTTCTACCTATTGCAAACTGCAATAGAGTTCAAGACGAGAGAAGGAGAATGATGCATGGTGATTCAGGTCATTGGAGATGACCCTAGCCATCAGAATCCATGGTCTTAAGACTGTCGTGAACCTATGATGACTCGGTTTATCACTAAAGCCCAAGCTCAGTTGGGGCATCCCCAACCCCTTATGATTGGCCTCCCTGATCAAGTCAAACGACAACATAAAACTCTTGCTATGCCTAATCCCTCATTCCTCAAAGAGAGGGTCGAGGTCATGGTCATCAATCAAACTAATGACAAGCCTCAAGACCACATAGGCCAGCTCGAGAAAGTCATTAACCGGATGGTGGAGAGGATAAATCATGTGGAAAATGCTAGGCCTCCAGCAAATTCATCTCACCATGGTGGCAATTCACCTCAGCTACCCCATTCCATAAATGAGCCTCCAAGACAACCCCCTCCGCCGCCAACTTATTATGGCTATCCCCCAATGCTGTCTCAAGCTCTTCCTCACCCGGTTATGCAGGTTGACATTGATGCCATGGTCAACCACAACTTGTGGAATAAGAAAATCCCTGGGGCATGAGAGACAGCTTTGTATCAAAAGCCTTATCTTGCATTCATTGACTCGCTACCCTTCCCACCAAACTACCAAAAAGGGAGATTCCCAATGTTCAATGGTACGGGCTGGCCTCATCAACAAGTTGCACATTCAATGTCAGCATGCCAAGAAATGGCCTCCGACAGTAGGCTCCTCCTTCATCAGTTTGTGGAAACTCTGGATGGGCCGACATTCAAATGGTATGCCCGTCTCCCTCCAAACTTTATTCACACATGGGAGGAAATGGAGCACCTCTTTTATAAGCATTTCTATGAGGTTGAGAGGGAGGTGAAACTCATAGAACTGCTTACTATGAGGTGGAAAGATTTAGCGGCACATCATAGCAACCCTATGCTAGAAATCGATGCGGTGCAAACTTGTGTCCGTAACATGAGGTCTGAAATCTCTTTACATGTCGAATCTACGAATCCCACCACCATTACAGAACTGACCTTCAAGGCAGTTCGGATCGAAAGCTTGTATCAGCATCACTGGGCGGCGGGGGGGGGGGGGGGGGGGGGGGCATGTCACGAAGCACGGAAGGAGGACTAATCGGTATGCTGGCAATAATCGTGCCAACTCGTGGGGCAATCAGCAAAAGAGTGCAATTAGTGCAGCAGTCAACTTCTCCATGGCCAAACAGGTTGCTGATCAAACCACTCTTTAGACCTTAGCCATTTTCAAGGGCTTGTTGTCTTAAAAAACTCAAGAGACCCCTTAGCAACGGCAGCAGTAGCAATAGTCCTATAATAGGGTGCTGCCACCCCCTCTATTGAAAGGACTTCTAGGAAGAGAAGAGGAACAAGGTCTATAACTTTGATAAAGAGTGAGTCCCAATGCTCCTCCAGATGTTGTTGGAACAAGGGATGATTGCTCTTCCTGAAGCAAAGAGGCCAGATAAGCCGGATTGGTAAATAACAAAAAATATAGTGCATATCATCAAATGTTAGGGCACCCAATCCAGGATTGCTTCAATCTCAAAGACCATATCGAGGCATTAATTTAGAATGGGCAAATACAACTGGATAGCCTCAAAAAGGCATTCGGCACCATCGAGGCCTCCCACGTGGTCATAGTTCAGGAAGAAGAACAAGATCAAGGGTTGTACCCCGACAAACTCCCGCTCGACCTTCTGCCCACAATATTCACCTTGATGGTCAAAGAGGGAATTATTTCTCGTTGTCCATCACGACAGCTTAGGCACATAGTTCAGGGCATTGAGGATCTTTGTTGCCCATACCATTAGATAGTGGGCCACGATATGTCTCAGATCTCCAGTTTCCAAGTCTTGATAAAGGAAAAGATGAAGAGGGGGCGAATGGCTGTGGAAGTTTTAATCCTGGGTTAGAATATGCGTGAGCAAGAGCCAGACCTAGCGGAACGAAAGGTCACTCAAGAGCAGCCTTCACAAGAAAATGCACCTCCTGAGTCTCCCAACTTTGATGAGCCCTCCACTTCACAGCCCTGGCAAATTTACAGGGGGCGAAGTAGGATGAAGTCCATGAAGAGGGAGGCAATTCGACAAGAAAACATGGCACCTGGACCTCACGCGACTCGCCAGCCTATTCCTGTCAATAAAAGGAAAGACGGGCGGGCCACGCGAGTCACTCACCATAGGAGAAGGATGCCACGACCTTCCGCTGAAACCATGCTTCCCCCTCCTATCCCGCCTTTGCTAACTTTCCAAGATTTTCTCTCTGAAAGGGTCACATCATCCAGCAGTGACCATACTCCAGGTCTGCATACCAAAATTACCCTAGAGGGGATGGCTACCCATGTCTCTACTCCCATGTCCGATAAAGGCGAGGACTTAAAATGCACCCCTCAACGGTCTAAGGGTCAAGACCTTAAAGATCCCTTGCTCATGTCTAATAAAGGTGAAGACTTAAAAAGTACCCCTCAGCAGTCCAAGCAGGGTAAAAACCTTAAAGATCCCCTGCCCACGTCTGATAAAGGTGAGGACTTAAAAACACCCCTCAACGGTCAGGGTAAAGACCTTAAAGATCCCCTGTAGGTGTCCAACAAGGGTTATGACATTAAAATATCCTCGATCACATCCAATGAGAATGAAGATGTTAAAAGCCTCTTTGAGTCCAATACAAGTGATGACCCCAAAAGCTACATGGCTCAGTCCAATTTTAGTGACGACCTTAAAAGCTCTCTCCCCTCTTCTATCCTCTATTCTTCTCTCATCTTGTCTCTCTCAGCAGTTACTCTTGAATGCCTAGACTTTGAGGGTCTTGATGAAGAGCTTAAAAGTTATAATACCAGTAAGTGGCATTACAAGCAGTTAAAAAGATGGTGGCACAACCAGCCGAATTCTTGACGGTTGCCGATGCATTAGCCTCCAGGTCAAAGAAGAAGCCCCTCCCTAGTCATGAAGATCTGATTGAGAGATACGAAACTCTAAACCTAAAAAGTCTTAGTGGCCCCCTGAGCCGACTCGGAGAAGCAATGGAGAGATACAAAGGGGCAAAGCTACTTTTCTCATGAAGCATGCCATATGGTATAAGTCGTTGAGGGAGTGGTCAATATTAGTCAAATTGACTTGAGATTAGGGAAGAAGCTCTAACCGCTTGTACAAAAGCCGAAACTCTTGAAGTACCCAGGTCTTCCTATAAGGGCCACGATTCATTTGGACCCGACCACTCACAATAGTGGAGAGAAGGGAACCATAAGAGGTAGACGGTGAGAACGAAGGGGAAGCACCTGCCATATAGTAAGGGGGACACCGTGCATGCAAGAGGGAGCAATACCGGGGGAAGAAAAGGCTAACGCCGCGTACAAGGTAAAGTACTACTGTGTGAGAACGAGGGGTATAGCCGGCTGGGCAACTAGACTTTTTGCCTCTTGGGTTAAGGACGCGACAAAGAGGAGAGAGAGAGAGAGAATGAGTATCGCCGTGTGGAAGGTAGAGTATCGCCGTGCGGAAGGTAGAGTATCGCAGTGCGAAAGGCAGAGTATCGCCGTGTGGAAGGCAGAGTATCGCCACGCGGAAGGCAGAGTATCACCACGAGCATTTAACTTTAAACGACGGCCGATAGGGTCAACATCACACCATTTTCTTTCTAGAGACACGACATGTGGCTGACGCCTGCTACAGCCTTCTTTCCCCATCTACCGTGATGTCAGCCACAGTGGGTCTCACCAACCCTCATCTACCCTTGCGTCTTTATATAGTGCGTTCTACCCATCATTGTGTGTGTGCCTGCACCATAGCCATAAGAGTGTTATCACCATGGGGAGGCTCTGGAATGAAGATGACTGCATGATGCTACTGTGAGGTGCACCAAGGGCGGCGGCCAAGCTACATGAAAAGAGTGGGGAGCACCATGAGCCTGTATGTAGGTTTAGTGCTATGTTCTTCAGCTTAGTTGAAACTTAATGGAACATTTTCAATGGAAAGAATGAGTGGAGAATGAATGATATAGGGTAGAATAAATGGTAAAGAATGCATTGTAAATTTTAAGGAAATTAAAGGGCCTTTTCTTGCCAAACTTGCAAGCTTATTCAGTGAGATTTAAGTTGATTTGTAAGTATGTAACACGGCAATGGCACATAGAAATTTCAGCAAACGTTAAGGCTTCTACCTGGTGCTTTTCACTATCCATATGGTGCCCGATTGGGCTCAAATTAGCCTGAAACAAATGATATACCTGTCGAGTTGAAGTTTGCTTTATATATCATGTTATAATATCATGAAAATCAAAAGATATGGCCCCTTATGCCAGATATTTCACTACCACAGTTACTGTAAATTTCCAGCAATCATGCCCTTTTTAAGCCTCATGTTGGCGGGTTAACGACACTCGAATGCCCCAAAATCACCACCATTGTAAAGTCTTGTATGTAAAGTTGCATGTTTGGAGATTCTTGAAGTTCCCTATAAATGTTGAATTATGATTGAAATGCAGAGACACATCAGTAATCATCACTATTGCTCATTTGAGGCCGCATCTCGATCTTGTAAATAAAGTTTGATTTTCTCAATAAGTGAAGCATCTAACTTTCTTGCTTAGTTACTAATTGTAACATCACGATGTATTGACCAAGTAATGAGTGTGAAAGCCACATAATAATTGCCATGTATATGCTATGGGAATGTGTGGATGATGCCTCTTAACAAAGTGTTAAGTGAGGAAGAAACAATGCAACATTGATATGATTGATTCATAATGAAAGTTTCATGATAATTGTCAAAATGCCATTGATAATGCTCATGTATGAATGTCATATGGAATGAATGCCTCGTTATGATTGCCATACTGATATGATGCCGTTATGATAAGAATGTGATATATATGCCATGAGACAAATGAATTGACTTGGGTGAATGGAATGAGACCTTAATGCTGACCACTACTCATTGGGACTCGAGCCCATTGGTAGCGGGCATTATATTGCTTTATTGATGAGAATGCTGACCACTACGCATTGGGACTCGAGCTCATTGGTAGTGGGAATTGTACTGTTTTACTAGTGAGAATGCTGACCACTACACATTGGGACCCGAGCCCTTTGGTAGTGGTTATTGGACTTATTGATGGGAACACTGGCTGCTACGTAATGGGGCCTGAGCCCAGCGGTAGTGGAGCTATGTTCACCGAGATAGTGATGCTGCCATATTCCCTTGCCTGCACAATGACAAGAGCAGGTTAGGGGAATAAGGAAGGTCGCTCCCTAATGCGTTGCAAGATGATGGCCTGTCGAATCCCCAATGCGTGTTGAGGATCATGTGTGTGAGTTGAGGGTATTACGAAGTCGATTGACCTGCTTATCATTACCCTCCCTCCTGTAGGATGGTAGAAGTCCTAAGCAATGGGATTGGCTTGGCTCGATGGATAGGGCTTCTATTAGCAGGAGTAGGTGAATTAGGGAGTGAGTATGAGTTGCACATATTGAAATTATGATTTCCTTTGTATCGCATGTCTGGTGTTGCTTATGATGGATGCACTTTTGTATTAGATATCTTGTTACATCTGTTGCACTGATTTGATAATCAATATGCTTGACTACTACACTACTATAAATGATGATAAATGATACTATTCATTGTACCTGAGTAGGCTTAATATCCATGCATAACACTAGATCTGCTTACTGAGCTTCAAAGCTCACTCCACCATATTTTTACGCTGTAGATTGAAAGTGACAAGTCACGAGTTGGAGGTATGGGCTACAACTGAGGACTAAGGCGACCACTTTTTGGAGAACCTTTAGAATCTTGTGGGTTTTGGGATCTCAGCATTGCTTAGATTATTTCTTGAAAATTTTGTAATTATGGGCCTTGGAGCCTTGAACTTCACTGTACCATTTTTGAGCTATAATACAATGTAAGATCTTTCTCATGAACGAGCTTGTTAAGTTTAAATTTATGAGATTATAAGAGTGATTACTTCCCTGGTTTTCTTGATTTCCAAATCAAGGCATTATATCTACCCCTACCTGAGTGATAAACGCTACATTGGGATCACGAACCCGTGCCCGGTCATCTTCCAAAGTGAAGGTTAGGCATCCGAGAGCGGGGTCGTGACACCGCCACTAATATCGTACCCAAATGCTCCAACCAGTCCACCACCCCTCCTCAAATACCCTGTTCCACCACCACTAGTTCCAAATCCAAACCCATCCCTAACATTCCTATTAAATTCTCAAACTTCTCAAACTACAATAACCTCAATTCCACCGCGTCCTGCTCCGTCTGTGCTAACAAACCTGCGTGCACCTACTCCCACTGTACTAGCTAACCAGCCTACATCCTTTCCCTTCAACCCGTCTAACCAACCCACACCCACCCAGGCTGCGCAGTCAAGCCAACCTACCCATCCCCTACCAGTTGCACAATCTAACCAATCCACGCCTCCTCAATCTACTTGGGCTGTGCAGTCAAACCAGCCCACGTCCACAGACAACCCTCCTAAACCCATCTCACAAAGGCCAGTGGCAAACCCTGGGGTTCATGAACCCGATGATGACAAAGTCAAGTATGATGTGGTTAGACACTTGAGAAGACTCCCCCCTTTACTAAGTGTCTACGATGCTCTCATGCTATCAGGAGACTACCGTATGGCTATCATACAAGCCCTTTCCTATCCTGAAGTGTACGAGACCGAGGTTGAACGAATCGAAGTAGACTCGGCAATCCCTAACAACTACATGATCATCACTTTCTCTGATGACGACCTTTAGTTGGATGGAAAATTCCACAATCGCCCCCTCTTTGTAACTGGCGAGGTGCATGCCCATCCTATTTGTCGGATAATGCTGGATGGAGGTTCGACGGTAAACCTCATCCTGAGAAGAGTTCTCACTCGCATAGGGTTGGGGCTTGAAGATCTCACTCCAACGACCCTAACAGTCAAAGGGTTTAATCAGTCGGGGGAGAAGCCAGCTGGCACCATCTGTCTTCATCTTAAAATCGGTGACTTGAATGAGTATGCCCAATTCCATGTTATTGTGACGGACACCTCCTATAGTGTCTTGCTTGGTCGCCCCTGAATGCATGATCAAGGGGTGGTGCCATCTACGCTGCATTAGTATTTCAAGTACATCTCGGATGGAAGGAAATATAGTTCTATGCTGATAAAAGACCTTTTTCCATAGCTGAAATCCACTATGCGGATGCAAAATACTACTTTTCCAACCCAGAGTCACCTCAGAAGATTGTGATGGCTACAGAAGCCAATAACTTGAGAAAGGAGGAAGGGTCTTCCCATGATGATGCAGCAGATGTGGGTAGAACGCTCCTTGGCATGTTCCAAGAAGAGGCAAAGAATGGAAAAATACTCCCTTTGACTTCAATTCATGCGAATATTCCCTATTCCCCCTTTGAGGAACAACCAGGACACAGTGAGGGACAAAGCTCGTCCCCTGTGCTCTCGATTACAGAATCATACATAGTGATGATGGAATCGAAACCCACTGTAAAGCATGATGAAGTCGTGGTTGTCAACACTCTGGCACCCAGGGTCACTTACATGCCAGATTGCCAAAAGGTCCTGCATATCCCTATTCCCCTTCTAAAGGCAGATGCATCAAGGTGGACCATTGAAGCCAGCCATGCCGACCTCAAGGTTTTGCCCATCCCAATCTCTTTAAGAGGGGAAGACAACGCTTATCCTATCGAAGCGTCCGATTACATGTGTGATTCCCAAAAAGTCTTGCATATTCCAAATTCCTTGAACCTCCCAGTTACCATTGGGGCCTTGTCATCACTGACTTAGGTTCCTAGCAACACTCCTCTCCCTTAGCTTGACCACATGGATCGGGCCACCATTGCTGATCTAAGGAAGCAAGCCTGGGAACTCCTTGGTCAACTGGAAGTCATCAGAAAAGGGAAGACTAAGATGGAAGAGGTCCCTCTAAAATTTACGGCTTCGAAGCCATTGTTTGGATTTGTTTCGGACACTTAAAATCCTGAAGTTCTTGGGGCCACTAAAGGACGTCCCTATAAAGATGCTAAGGTGCTGCTAGAATGGGGCCTCTATAGCCAGCAAGCCCATCAAATTATGAGGAAGATGAATTATAAGCCCATGGCCAATCAAGGGCTAAAAGATGGCAAAGGGATGATTGCCCCATTCAAAGCCGTTGAAATAGCAGTTGCTCAATATGACACAAGAAAGGGAGTCGGGTATGCTGACACTTCTCATCCTTCAACCCAACGACATGAGGCCTGACAAACAATCAGTATGCCAGCCCTTCTCGATGCATCATCACCTCCACCCTTGAGATCTTCTCTGTTGGACCATGCACCCTAACACATGGTCTCAGAGGCACGACCCTAAACATGCCCTCAGGTCTTGGTGTACGACCTTAAAATACACTATCATCATGGTCCCAGTGGCATGACCGTAAAATTACCTCCTCAAAAGATGGACATGACGAAAACCCGAAAGGGTGTCATAGGTACGAAAGTCCAAAAAGAAAGAAAAATGACGGGGGCACAGTAGCAACATCAGCTATCGTGAGTAAAAGACGTAAAAAATAGGATAAAAAAAAAAAAAGAGGGAATGATGAAAACCCAAAAGGGCATTGTGAGTAAAAATGAGAAAATGGCAGACATGGTGTAAAAACCATGGGCAAAAACGCCACAAAAAAATATCTCATGGGGTTTTGCGAAAACCAGAAATGGCGCATACCCAAAGGGCTTGAACGAAAACCCAAAAGGGCGTTGAAGTTAAAGGCATGTGGAGAGAAGATGTGTCCACAAGGAGGGACTTTAAGAGACGATAGCTTAGGTTGACGGAATGCAAACCATAAAAAGCAAAAGAAGGCATATCAATCTTAGTCAAAGTTTGGTATTTCATTCCATCCATGTCGTCAGAATTTATGTACAAGTGAAACAAAAAGATAGAAAAGAAGGGTGAAATAAAGAGCACTCCTAGAAGCGATCAACGGTCTCATTGATGCTCGCTCTCACTACCTCAATACATGAGATGGCTCCCTATGCGCGCTCCTTAAGGTCAGCCACTACTTGGGCAATTTGTGTCATAGTGGCAGTTCCTGACTCGATGCTACTACTGAACCTTGACATCTCGTCGGTCAAGACCTGATTCTCCACTCTCCAACGGTTCATTTCCTTATCGAGCTCGTGAAATTTGTTCGTCAGCTTCTAAGTTTTTGCCTTCAAGTCCCTCATCCTGGCCAAGCGGGTCGCCCCCTGCTTATTAAAATCAGATTTCTGGGAAGCCAGGGTAGCCCTCCTCTGCACGCACGCATCCATGTCTTTGCGATGCTACATGAGTGAAGCTTCTAAGGAGGCTAATTGGACACCTTGCAACTTGGCCACCTCTGCTTCCGTTCTCAGAGCCTCCATTCTCCACTCCTCTAGCTCATTCAAGAGATTGTCAAAATAAGAGAAAAGCTACTTTTCACTGTCCAGGGTGCTTAAGGAGGGTACAACCACGAAGTTTAATAATCTCAAGGCCGAGTTCCACAAGGGGTAGCCTTTTTAATAGTTGGAGACCCGACTGTAGCATTCCTACGACCATGGTAGACTTTGCACTGAAGGCAGGCCTGACTATGAGTGAACTAGGGGCCGAAGTTATTCAGTCGAAGTAACAACAGTAAGAGTTGTAGCCGTCTCTTGAGGCGCAGAAGCAATGCTCACACTAAGAGGCCCTTCGAGCTTCGAATAAGATTCGACGTCCGATGACATAAATATTAGGGCCTCAGCATCGGGATGAGGAGCCACCACAGGTTGCTCAAGCACCACAATGCAATCAAGGTTTTCCCTTGGGAAGACATCCGTGACCCCACCAGTGGCCACACTAGTGATACAAGTTGTCTCTACCACCGAGAGAAGATTGCTTTCCTCTGGGAAAGGACTCAAGTCAAAGTTAACCCTCTTGGAGGATGAGGGTACAATTAGCTACAGCTTTTCCGCTGGCTACACAGATGAAGGGGCGCCCTCCAACACAGCAGGAGCACTGGTAGGATCAAGGGCACTCACGACAAATGGGTCACTACTCCAATTTCAAAGAGGCTGGGCAAGGAGAACTGACCACAGAACGAGACCCAAGAGGAGACTTAGTCAGTCTAACACTCTTTTACTTAGGAGAAGGTTCACGTGAAGACTTAGATTTTGAAACATTTAAGGTCACTAGCGGCTTTCCTCTTTTCTTTCCTTTCTCTAAAGCTTGGCCATATCTGAAGCCAGCATACGAGCCACTATGGGGGCCACTCCCAATAAGAGCGTTGAGATCCTGGATCGGGCGTCCCTCTTAGGCGGGAACCTTTTGACCCTGTCTCCATTCAAAGATAGAGAAAAATTCATTGAAGAGAGTCCCCATCCCCTCTTTAAGGGCAAGGACCTATGGTGATTCCTCGTCCACCGCCATCTCCCGGGGCACCCCAAGTTGCACCCAATCCAGGGGATATTTCAGCTCGAATATTTTCTCGAACGTCGGAGGTACGAAGTTCCTACCCTACTTAGTGTCATGGTGCCAAGTATTATTTTCCCTTTCTAAGGATGGTCCACTTGCCAATACCAGCTATTGGTGATTTGTTGCGAGCGTCAGTAAGCTTCCGTAGCTTAACCCACTTGGCCATAATAAGGGATAGAAAACTGTTCACCTCTGTGAAGTCTAGGCATGTAGCCCAGGCCGTCCTCATGTGTATCACTTTCCATGATTCATGACCCATCCCTAGGTCATCGTTCTTCCTCATATGGCTTTTCAAACAAGAGAGGGACTGGATACCCCTGGTCTAACCCATGTTGACGAGCGGAGTGATGAGGGTAGTACACTTCAAGCTTCGAGCCGAATGACATCCTAAAAGGAAGGATACCTCCCCTCACACTTTAGAGAAACATTAGCTTAGGGGCGTCAATGGAGGCACCATCTAGCTCATGGCCCTGCTGGTCGATAAAGGCACGATCAGTGCACCCACCCACAAGAAAAGGGATGCGATCTGTGAAGGATTCATTGTCGAATAAACTTCATGCATGATCAGGAGTGCAAAACTAATCCTTTTCCTCCGCAATCTTCACAAGTTGTGGGCACATAACTCCTGTCAAAGCAGCATGGTCGCATAAGTGCTGGGGAAATATGCGAAAATCCAGCAAAACAAATAATGAACTGGGAATGTTGTCTTGAAGTTCCCTGGGAAGGCTTCTCCTCCAACCAACCCAGGTCAATATGTCGCTTTGAACTGCTTGCCTAGAGAAATTGTCCCTAAGCTGTAGTAAGTGCTACATAGCACTGCCTGTGCCAAGGCATATTGGCGTCCTCGCACCATATCACAAGCAACAAAGAAGCAACATGGTCTAATCAGGTCGCTCGAATCAGCAAAGGCGAATTTACATGTGAAAAGGGCTATATATGCAGCAAGGGATGTCTTTCGCAGACCGGCTTACAAAAGAGGTACGAGACTCTTCTGCTTTTTCTTTGCCCTTGCCGCCTATAACGCAATACTCCAACTCAGTAGCATCAGACTATTCCCCAAAGAAAAACCTGATCCAATGAGAGAAAGTGACTTGACTGTGACTAGCATGTGAACTAAGAAGCTGGTAGGTCTCAAATATCTCTCGGAGACCAGGAGGGGGCACCTCACTTCCCAATGATTTTCCGCTAAAGATGACTGAGTTTTGAGGGGTGAATTCATTGTACATGGCTCCCATGAGCGACTAACCCCCGATAAAGTGCACATCTAGCAGGGTAATCTTGCCCTCACCATGAAAAAAAAGCCATGAGTTGCTAACATGGCTCCAAGTCTCCAAGAGTGCCCTCATAGTGTTTGGGCAGCGGTCAAAATACCCAATAGAACTCTGCACCGCCCCTAGCAAAGAGGCAAGCTTGAGCTCATTCTCAAAGACATGGAGAATTTCTAGTGTCCAAGAGGTGTATCCTTTTATAAATTGATTCTGCCCCTGCATCTTAAGCCCATGAGGAGACCAAACTAACCCTTTTGTCTTGGCCATGCGTTTCCCGAGGGTGGGCAAATCCCCAAGGGTGGGCAAATCCTCATTGGAGGCCAAGTTGTGGTGCAAGAAATGAAAAAGTGGAATCCCCTCATCACGGACTATAGATTCCCCATCATCCGCATCACGAACATGAAAGCGGGTAGTCTTGCTGGCAAAAGTAACACTTTAGGACCATTCCAAGGCACAAGCGGGCTTGTAAGCCATATGGGTTCCCCTCTTACTAAACCCACACCGGTAAACGTGGCAATCCCTAGCTCGCCTGGTTTGGGGAGATTTTTAACCAAAGGCACATCATTTGAAGAAAACCAAGGGAATAAAGTCAAGGGAGCGCAAGAATTCAAAGAAAAGAAGATATAGGGCCTGGTGAAAATTCGGCGCATTTCCCCTGTAAACTGGACTTTTTGACAAAAAAGGTACCCTGGCTGATCCAAGGCACCTCGAAGGATGCCCAAGGAACTGAACTGTGGGATGTACTCGATCCAAACGAACCTCGAAAGAGCCCCCTTCCAGTCATGTGAAATCCATGCAAAAATGTGCAAACAATGCCAGGAACTCCTAAAAGGCTTCAAAAAGTGTTTAAAAAGCATTAAAAATGCCCCAAAAGTGTTAAAAGCACTCTAAAAACACATAAAATTCTTAAAAGGCATTCAAAATGCCCCAAAAGTGTTAAAAGCACTCTAAAAACATAAAAAATGCTTAAAAGGCATTCAAAATGCTCAAAAAGCGCTTAAAATACTTAAAAGGCATTTAAAATGCTCAAAAGTGCTTAAAATGCTTAAAAGGCACTTTAATGCCTAATAAGAATTTAAAATATGAAAGAAATTCCCAAAAAATTCTTTAGAGGCACGGGAAGCACTATTTAGATGCTCAAAGATGCAAAGAAATGCAAAAATGATTGAAGTGCATAAAAAGAAAGGCCAAGTACTAGATGGCATTTAAATGTGCTCAAGAAGGCACTAAAAGAAAGCATGGAAGAAAAAGAAGCCACGAAAGAAAGAGTGTGGGAAAGTAGGTAGCTCATCAAACTCCTGATTATCGGACGCTCCAGACATCTCATCTCACCGCGTGGGGAAAGAAATTGCTTCGAGCCCAAGGGTCACTACATCACACATATGCTTAACCCCTCTCCCAAATTCTTAACCTCTCTCACGAATGCCTAAACCTCTCCCAAGAGCCCCTCATGAATTTTTCAAATGAAAATGACCCAAAATGGGGCGCCTTACACCTTTATATACCCCCTCCAAAAAAGCCTTCCCACTAACATCCCTCACAAAATCCATATTCCACCCACGTCTTGGGTCATTTACAAGAAAGGGAAGGGGCATTATGGGGAAGCAATAAGGGAAAATACTCAAATGCCTTTGGACTCCTTCTTGGAGTCAAAAATGGATCAAGGGAAAAATCATCGATGGAGGGTAAGATAGTGTCAGAATCGGATGAAACCAGCACCATTGCGAGCAGAAAATTTTGCTGGCCAAGAAGGGCCGTACCCAACATCCAAAACGGGCCGCCGAGCCCATTGAGGGCCTGACGGACCAATTTCTCCCTCCTCCCCTCCTTACGTATGCAACTAGGCTGGGCAGCCCAGGCCCGAAGCCCTTCCTTCACGCAGCCGCCGTCTGCTACCTTCTCCTCTTCATGCGATGGGCAGGGTTGAGTCTCCTGCCTCGAGCCCGGGTCCAAAGCCCTACCTTCACGCAGCCGCCGCTTGCCGCCTTCTCCTCTTCATGCGATGGGCTGGGCTGGGACTCATGCCCTAAGCTGGGGCCCGATGACCCTCCTTCATGCAGTCGCCGCCTGCCGCTTAACCCTTTACCATAGCGGGCCTCTTGCCATGAGCCCGGGCTCGGCACCTCCACTCCTCTTTCGCGTGTGCCTCCCCACACATACCACCCTTCGTCACACTGGGCCAGGCTGGGCCTCCTACCCCAAGCTTGGGCACGGTACCTCTGCTCCTCTTCCACGTGTGCCCCTGCATACGTTCCACCCTGTACGTGGTGGGTTGAGCTGGGCCTCCTGCCCCGAGCTCAGGCCTAGCACCGCCGTAGTCTGCACACGTGTTGTCATTCACCTGATGGGCCGGGTTGGGTCTCTTGCCCAGAGCCTGGGCCCGAGACCTCAGCCCCTCTCCCACGCATGTCGTCACCTGTGCGTGCCACCCCTTTGCCACAATGGGCCAAGCGGGGTCCCCTGAACCGAGCATGGGCCTCAAACCCCTCATCGCAACTCATGCCACTATGCGTGCGCGCCTTCTCTCTCACACAACAGGCTGGGCTGAGCCTCCTGCTCTGAGTCGGAGTCCGACCACCTCCCTTCTATCATCCTCCCAAGCGCAAGCATGCACATACTTCCCTTCTTCGGTGCATGGTTTGAGCCGAGCCCCAATTCGAAGGCTCAGGCCCACATGCCCGTACCTCCCCCTCACTCATGAGTGCTCCTCATTCATGGGTACATGCCATTACTCACATCCCCAATGAGTCACATCGCCCTTCACTCACCATTTGCGATAGCCCATCTCGACATTCTCCATCCCTAGAGAGTCGCATCATGCATACCCTCCACTTTCAGCAAGTCAAACCATCACGCGCTCACTCCATTCCTCTCATTAAAACTCACCTCATTCCCCTGATGAGTTGTATCATCCACCATCAACCATCAAGACCCATTTTATTCCCCAGTGAGTCCCACTCTCCATCGCTACCCCATTCTCCTCTCATAAAAACTCACCCCACTTCTCAGTACATCAAACCAACCCAAATTACCCACCTTCACTTCCATCATCATCCAGCATCAATTCCATTTATTTATATATAATAATAACTTAATATGAGTGGACATGGTCATGAAACCATGGGTAAAAGTGCTAAAAAAAAAAAAACGGGCATGGTGAAAACCCAAAAGGACACTGTGAGTAAAAATGGCAAACGGGTATGGTCATGAAACCATGAGTAAGAGTGTTCTGCGAAGAAAAAGCCGGGCACGATGAAAAATCGAAACGGAACCATGTGTAAAAATGGAAATAAAGGCATACGTGGCCATGAAGTCACAGGTAAAAGAGCCCAAAAAAAAAAGAGGGAAGTTGGTGAACACCGTTCTATGATGCCACTCCCCCTTGCTCAGGTGAAAATCCGAAAGAGCATCTAAACCAATAAGCAGGTTGATGTAGCGCTCGCCCTCACAGGCGGCTTCATTCAGCAACCCAAGCAAGGAAAACCAGTGGTTTGGGAATCGATACCTTCCCCAATGGGTACCCCGCTACTGGAACCAAAAAGAGCTTAAGAAAATAATCCAATAGCTTAGAACCATCTCCATGAGAAAATCCTGAAGTCAAAAATATCAACAAGATGGCTTGCTGGAGCTCCATGCTAAAAGGGTTCGTTTCCAAGAAGTCACCAAAAATAAGAAAGTCATGCCGACAAGTCGAAGATACTCCCAAAAGGCAATTGACTGTCAAGCCAGATCAATACCTCCACCGACATTCAAGGTAGCAGTCTCATTAACGTTCTCAGTTGCTGAAAGTCTAGAGTTTTCGGGATGGCCAACAAAGCCCTCGACTAGACTCGGTAAGACTAGGGCTTCAAGCTCCAAAGAGACCACCTTGCCAAAGCCCCTTCTATTAAAGGTCCTGAATCAAGATGGCCAACAAAAAGCCTTTGACTGGATTCAGGAGACCTGGACCCAAAGAGGCACCCCAACTATCAAACAAACTCCAAACCCTGGTGTAGCAATTCATACGCCCCATTAAGGGCCCTCGACTATCTATCCGAAGCATAAACATCTTCTGAAGTGGGAAGGAAGCCCTTAAGCAAGGCTCCCACCAGATGGTTAAAAACCTGATTGATTGGGAAGGAAGCCCTTAAGCAAGGCCCTCGACTGCCAAAAAAACTTTGATTCTGACTAATTGGGTCTACAAGCCCTTACGCAAGGCCCCCTGTTGTTGGAACCAAAAATAAGGACTCCTGAAGTGGGAAGAAATCCCTTAAGCATGGCCCCTACCAGTAGTTCACGTCTCTTCTCCCCCAAAGTCTTGACGCCACTTAGTCCACAGTCCCTTAAACAAGGCCACCAGTCGTCTAAGCACCTCAGTCATCCCCCAAGGAAGAAGATTGGCACGATTGCGCCTTTGTCAAACGTGTTGATGCTAGTGGCCGAGAAGAAAAACGAAAGCCAAAGGACCAATTTTGATTCTGGATGTTGTCCTTCTTGCTTCTCTCGAAGCACAACATTCAACAGAGCAAGTTGTTTTAATGTATTTTTGAAAACTTGTATCCTCGATGTGAATAAGGAGGAAGCCAATCGTAACCTAGGTCCACGGGTACCAAAAAGCCTGCGAACCATGGAAGCACTATTGAAATAAACCCCGATCTGGAGCAAACTTGTGAAAGATAATAGATAGGCCCCAAAAGGCCTGAAAAGGTGGTATTTCACTACCTAAGAATTCCTGCCAAGATTTGTTACAAATTGACAAAGTTAAGGTGGATCAGAGACAAAACCCGTTTTCAGTTGCAGCCTCTAACATGCTGAAAATGCACCATTTAACTACATCCCCATTACCAGAGCTTCAGATGAGCACCAAATCACTTCCATTGGATTTAGAAGGTCTGAAAAACCCCCATATGTCAAATTTTGGGTCATTCAAACGCTTCAGGACCATTCTATGGTCGACTTACCCAAAACGAGTAGGTTATACACTATACTGGTGCACCCTCAGTGAACCAGTTTCCATTTATGGGAACTGTGCAATGCGATTTCTGGAACACCTTTGAAGGGTCATATCTCCTTCATCCTAAGCCGGATCAATCTCAAATTTTCATGAGAATCTTCTTCTCGTCGACACACGCATTTTTGTATGTGGCACGGCCCATGATGCAACCCGAGATGGAAGAAATCTTGCTTTCTTCTCTATTTCTTCTCCAACGGCCCAATTTTTCTTCTCTATTTCTCTCTTCTCTCTTTTCCCTCCCTTTCTTTTCTCCTCTTTCTTCTCTTCTCTCTTTCTCTCTCTTCTTATCATCCTCCTCTCTCACAATCAGTGGGATCGGTGGCTAAGCTGCCGACCCAATCTCTCTTCTCTCTCTTTCTCTCTTCTTCTCTTCTCTCTCTTTCCCTCTCCTTCCTCTTTCTCTCTCTTCTACCTTCTCTCTCCTTCTCTTTCCTTCTCTCTTTCTCTCTCCTCCCTTCTCTCTTCTCTCTCGTTCTCTCTCACAACCAATAAGACTGACGACTGAGCCATCAGCCCAATCTCCCTTCTCTCTTTCTCTCTATTCTTCTCTTCCCTCTCTTTCTTTCCTCCTCTTTGTTCTCTTCTCTCTCTTTCTCTTTATTCTTCTCTTACTCCTCTCTCTCGTAACATCAAACGACCGTGGGACCATCGCCATTGGATCCAGCGTGGTTCAAAACCCGCAAGGGTCAAATTTCAGCTTAAACAGACACTCCAGGAAGAAGTTATGAGTAAAAGAACAAAACAGAAGGAGCCGCACACTATTGTTGTACGACCACCCTGCAAGTAATCTCTATTAAAGGGGCAGTCCCGAACAGTGACTTGTGATACCCATATCTCTTTCGTCTAAGATTGAATCACGCTCAAACTTGTTGAAACATGTTCGTCTCATCGATACGAACATTTTGATATGTGGCACGTCCCGTGACGATGACTGAGTCAGGAGAAAAACGGGAGAGAAGATCGTGATTTGAAGTCATATGTTGCAAAAAATCAATAGGACATCCACTCACGTGAGCGGCCAAATCACAGCGCCCACGAGCTCGATCGATGCAAGACTAGTTGCATCACATATGTAAGGTCCGTGGCTATCACTGGTCCGAACCTCATGCATGAACGGTTGGATTTCATATAAGATGAGTTGAAGTCATTGTTGATTCCGATAGCTGGAATCCCAAATTTCGGCCAAAGTCCAAGATTGCCAAAAGTTTGTTTGGGCACCAAAGCACATCTCATTTATTGCAACCCGATCATGGTGCTCAGTGCAATTCAGCTAAGAAATCACAGAAAAACATCCACATGAAGATGCAATATCGATCAAAAATTTTCAAGATCTATGTGAATTTCAAGTTATGTGATCATGCCTTCAAAGTGTGATTCATGACTTAAATTTGATCTCAAAATGATCGTAGCATCGAGCCCTACACGATGGCAATCACCTTTTATTCACTCGAATGCTGAATCGTCAACGAATCGTCTGAGAAGAATCAAGAACATCCCAAGTTTTCAACAGGGACCGTTTTGGATTTTTTTTAATTCCCTATTTTCTTATTTTTAAAAATTCAAATAAACCTTAATTATCATCAACTAGGGTTAGATTTAGGTAATCCATCCATGTTTTAGCCCTAGTCTATAAATAGACATTACATCTTATTCAGAAGGAGGCTGAAAAAATCACTGTAACGATCACTGTTCATTCTCTACATTGAGCAATAAAATTTGAGATTCTTCCTTGAATTCGTGGGTGTGTCTTGGAGAGAGAGAGAAGTGAGAAAGTTTAGAATGAGACCCCTCCTACTCTAAAGGTATTTTCTCTCTCATCCCTTCTTCTTTTTCTTGGGTTTTCTTTTTCTTTTTCTCCTCTTCTCTCTCTTCTTCTCTTTCTTTTTCTTCGTCTTCTATACTGTGATTTTCTTAGAGGCCATGCACAGCGGTGGTAGTGTCATGCATGCCTCTTTCTTTCTTTCCCCTCCTGTGGCTTCGTAGGTCATGCATGGTGATGGCAGCGCCATGCGCGAGCTTCTTTCTCACTCTCTTCATTCGTCTCTATCTCTCAATGAAGTTGGCGCACAACGTTAGTCGTTGTTGTGCATAACGCCGTCTTCAGGTGCACACAGTGAGCCAGGCTATGCTCAAGTAGCGGTTCGGGCTACTGTTTCGACTCCAGGATTGGCGTCACGTGAGGCGATGTGCATCGCCGACCGCTAACCATCTTTCTTTCTTCTCTTGATCCACAGACGGCGCTGCTCATCATCATCTGTAGGCGTGTCTTCAGCATCTTATGCAAGGGCAGACGGGGATGCCTATCGTCGCCTGCATGCTTCTCTTGTGCCCTGTGCCTATCGTAGATGACGATGCTTATCGTCGCCGGCGAAGAGCCGTGGCGATGCCTCCCGCCGTGCATAGGCCTGTCTGTTGCGCCTTGCGCCCATAGCAGATAGCGATGCCTATCGCCGCCCGCGAAGGGTCGCGACGATGGCTCCCGTCGTGCACAGGCCTGTCTGTTACACCTAGCTCCCATCGCAGACGGCGATGCCTATCGCCGCCCGCGAAGTGTCGTGGCGATGTTGATCGTCATCCACAGGATTCTTTTGTGTGCTTTGTGCCCATCGTAGATGGCGCTACCTATAGTCGCCCACGAAGGGTCATGTTGCCTTCTCGTGTTGTCGACGGTGATGGCTAATGCCATCTGTAGGTCACTGCTCGCCCTTTCACCATGAGTAACAATGTCTAGCGCCGTCCAAGGGCCATGACACTATTACTCCACGGCTGCGGACGACGATGCCTAACGCCGCCAGGACCTGCCTTCTCCTTTGTCATGTGCCTTCTTTTCGTCCTCTTCTCTTATCCTTTCGTCTTTCATGCTTGCTTGATTGAAGGATAGACTCAGTTTAGTACTGTCATAACGGTCTGGCTGTCGAGCAATATTGTCGTCGTGTTGATCAAGAGTAACATACCCGTCTTGCTGCCACACCAGATTATGACAGTCATATAGGCCTCGATTTCGAGTAGTATTGCAGTCGTGCCGGTCTAAGTTACCATGCCTATCTTGCTACCACTCCGAATCAATCATTGTACTGGTCCAGCTATCAGGCTAGGCTCGTTTCCTTGTCAAGTCCTCTTCTCTTTTCTCCCCTTATTCGCACCCTCTTTTTCATCATCCTAACTTCTCATCTTCTCGGCCATATGAATGGGCATCGTCCTAAGACAAGGGGTCCTTCAGCCCACTTGTCTTGCAAATTAACCATGTTAGTACTATGCAGAAAACAAGGAGATTACAAGTCAAGGGAGGAGATTCTGAATCAGCTGAAGCAGCATGGGGGCAACAACCCGAGTAAGTCATGAACCCAGGTTAGTAAGTCACGGACTCAACTCGAGTGAGTTAAGGACCCAGGTGAGGTTGGTCCCCACCTCATGTTTAAAAATTCATCTCTCACCAGTTGGGCACCTACCCTTGTTTTATGAATAAGGTTCTTGAGAGAGCGGTCTCATGTCCCAAGTCTTTTAACTCGAGACATGTGTCACCCGATCACCTAGATCCAGGGAGGCGAGATCGAGGCATCGAACGAGCTTGGCGACTCCACTGGGGACTTATTACTCCTCTGTCGGTTTGCTCTTGCTTAATCGGCATCACCTTTTATTTTTTGCACTGCATTCCATGGCATTTGGGTTATTCAACCCGTTCATCCGAGTTGGGATTTTTTCATCCTCGCACTCGTGACCACCCCGAGGAAGCGAGCTTCTCATGCCTCGTTCCCTACACTCCTCTTGAGTCGGGACTCACAGTCTGGCCCTCGGGTTCTTTCCTAAATTGGTGCGAGAAGGGACTTGAAAGTCCTTAACTCCCCACTTACTAGTCCGGGTTGACCCTCCACCCAGGCCCTTCGTATTGGTAGCATGATTGCTAACACCCACAGCACGCACCCTGCTACTGGCAAGTCCATTGCCAGTCACATTACTAAGGTACACAGAAAGGCTGCCTTGTCCACCTTCGCGAAGGGCAAGCAGGTTGCTCCTTCACCACCCCAAACTTCTATGCCTAGAGGCTCGGCACACCAAGGCAGAGGTCCTGGGGCCTTCACCTCTTGCTCACATCTAAATACTCGTGGTCCATCCACTCGAGTCACACCTCGGGGCAACTTTCATGCTGCCTTAAGCTCATGTCCAAGGCTAGGCTTTCTCGGTCTGAACCTTGCATGCGTCATGCATCTGCATCCCACAGCATGGGGCAGTGCCAGTTCTGCACCAACTCGAGCACACAGAGGGTCGACCACTATGTCCTCCCTCTCAGCACACACAGCTTAACCCTGTGAGAGATAAGCTCCTACCCAGTCCCTCACAAACTCAAGCTTGTAAGTCTCAGCCTCCTAAGGTCAAACCAGCTGACCGAGCATGGGCTGAACCCTAAGTCACCCGGAGGGCTGCCTCTAAAGGTGCACACGCACCAGCTTCACAAGTTCCTCCTCGATCCCGACTCAGGCAGAGTTGCGAGCTAGTTCCTTCTTCTGTCACCCTGCCTTTTCTAAGCAAACACCTCGAGACTTGGTACTCAAAAGTTTTCCCTAAGAGTACCATCTTGAGTGAGCCACCTCAAGAAAGCCATGCACCTGGTCCTCACCAGGGAACTCGGGGCAAGGGCTTGATCACAGATAGAAGCCTACAGCCTTCAAGGCAGCAGTCCAAATTGCCCTCTCTCCTTGGGCCCCACTCTCTGCTTCAACTGATGAACATGGCCCTCGCATGCTCATGAAAGATGGGGCAGTCCAGATCTCAAGATCAATTCTGGAGTGAAGTCTATTGCAGCCTCAAAATCAAGCAAAAGAGAGGCTTGTAGTTCCTGACTAGAAAGGCCCCTAAGGCAGTCGAGGTTACCACTCTCGATGACCTCCTGTCCCACAATCCCTTCTTTCCTCTTCGGATTCCAGAACCTGAGCAAGAAGTTCAAGAATATTGCTCAGTGGTTACCTTCATGAGAAAAGACCAAGATGTTAAGAAGTCACGGTCCCAAGACCTTCAAGAACCGGTCCTCATACAGTCCGTGTACAAGACTCAAGTCCAGGCAGGGCATGCTGAGCCCCGACAGACCGATTTACCGTGTGCGACTAGCGAACCTCGACAGTCCATTAATCCACCTAGCGCTGACCCTCCAAAAGAAACGGTCACTGTCATGGTGATCGACGAGACGAGTGATGCCCAAGAAGAGCGGATGAACAGGTTCGAGGTGATGATGCAGTCCATTCTCGAAAAGATGGACCGCTAGAAAGCCTCCAGGCCCCTTCTTCTCACCATGAGATCGACTCCCCGCCTGTTGAGGACACTGCTCCCAAGCAAACTCCCCCACCAGCCTCCCAAGAAAGCTCTGCTCCCCACATGGCTTCGCAGACAGATATAGATGCCATGGTAACCCACAATCTCAAGAGTAAGGTCCCAGGCATGCAAGGGGTGCTTCTTTACCAAAAGACGTACCCCTCGTATATCGACCAGGTGCCGTTTACCCCAAACTATCAAAAAGGGAAGCTCTCCCTGTTCAATGGTACTACATCCCCACACCAGCATATCGCCCACTTCCAAGTGGCTTGTCGAGAGACGGCGGCTGACGAGCGACTCCTCCTCCAACAGTTTGTCGAGACTCTCGAGGAGCCAGTCTTTCAGTGTCATGCTCGGCTACCTTCAAGCTCGGTACGCACATGGCAGGAAATGGAGCAATTGTTTTACCAGCGCTTCTACGAAGTTCAGAAAAATGTGGAAACCATCGAGCTCCTCACTCTGACTCAAGAGCCTAGTGAGCCAATGGATAAGTTCATCGCCCAATGGAGAGAGTTGGCAACCTATCATGCCACTCCCATGATAGAAAAAGAAGCAGTTTAGACCTGCATACGAAATATGCTGCCCGAGATCGCTCTACACGTTGAGGCCTCCAATTCAGCCTCCATGTTAGAGCTCATCTCTAAAGCAATTCGTATAGAAGGTCTATCCAAGCATCTTGGTGGATCTTGTCAGCAGCTCTTTAGCTCGAGAAACGATCAAGGCAATGGAAATTCTCGCTCCAACAATGGGGGCAACCAACAAAAAGGGGTGATTAGTGTAGCTGTCACCGTGACTAACATTAAGAATGCCACCCCTCAAACCTTAGACCTCTTCAAAGGGGTAGTCACAACCAAGGCACAGATAGCACAACAGTCCTATAATAAGGTCACGCCCCCTAAAAACATAAATCGAAGGGATTACTAGATGTAGCACCAGAACAAGGTGTACCCCTTCGAGAAGGAGTGGGTACCTGTGCTGCTTTGGTTACTACTAGAGTAGAACATGATCTAGTTGCTGGAGGTCAAATCCCCAGAGCAGGCTGGACAAAAGACACACGAGAGATATTGTGCCTATCACAGGAGAGTAGGCCACCCCACTCAAGAGTGTTATACACTCAAAGACATTATCGAAACCCTTATTAACAAGGGCTAGATAAATCTTGAAGAGTTAAAGAAAGCATTCAGGGCAACTGAGGCTTCCCATGTAGTGACAATCCAAGAGGATGACGAGGCACCCACTGTCCTCCATGTAGCATTCTCCATAATGCTTGAAGAAGTTCTCATCACGCTAAAGTCGACAAGGCAGCCCAAGTTCCTCCCTCTAGGAACTAAGAACCTCTAGTGTCCGTATCATCTGATACGAGGCCATGACCTAAGCAAATGCACTGGCTTCCACAACCTCTTAGCAAAGAAGATACAGCCGCACCAAGAAGTTCATGGTGACCCATAAGGACACCTTCAAGTCCCTGCTCCACTAGCACAAGAAGACCTCCCAACACAAGCTTAGGGAAGTGCTGAGCTAGACCCTCTACAAGCCCTCTTTGAAGTGATACTTCAGCAGGTGTCACTCCCAAGCCTACCAGGCAACCTAGGCGTCATGCCCAGGGTACGAAAAATATCTGGTGCCCATATCATCAGGTATGGGGCCATGAGTTGACGAAATGCTCTGGGTTCGAAGCTATAGTCGCTGAGAAGGTATAGGAAGGACACATTGTTTGCGTTGTTCTCTCATAACACTTCCAAGCCATCACTCCTATCCAAGAGGAAATCCCACTACGAGTCCCCTACGAGCATACCCTAGACCCTTCAGAGCCTTCGACTTCTCAGCCTTGGGAAGTCTACCGTGGAGGAAGTAGGCTCAAGTCCCTGAAGCGTGAGGCAGTCCGCGAAGCTAGGGTTACACATCAGCCCGATATGATGGACTAAACACCTCCCCAGAGATCCAGAAAGAGACGAGTACCCAGGTCAGCTCGCCTAAGGAATCATATTCCTTAGCCACCAGTCGAGGAAGAATTTCTCAAGCTCCTTCCTCCACTGTCAACCTTACAGGACTTCCTATAGTCTGACTAGGTGAAACTCGCCTTATCCCATAGTCTGATCAGGTGGACATCCTTGAGTCATCAATTTCTTGGGGCCCGTCCAATACGGGTAACGATGCTAAAAGCATCCCCCAACGGTCGAGCCGGGGCAAGACCTAAAATACCCCCTACACACGTCCAACTCTAGTGACGACGTAAAAAGCTGCCCAGAACCCTCTAACTCTGCTTCTTCTTCTTCTCCTCCCTTTTCTTCTATCTCTTTCACAGGTGTAGCTTGGCAGTGCCCAGATTTCAACGCTCTAAACAAAGAGCTCGAAAGCACTAACATTAGCAGGTCGCAGCGGAAGCGCCTAAGAAAGATGCTAGCCCAGACAACAGGATTCTTGACCGTCTCCAATGCCCAGGCAGCCCAAGTCAAGATCGAGCCATCTTTAAGCTCATGTTCTAAGGAGGCCTCCCATATGGTGCAGATCCCGAAAGTATCACTCAGCACGGGGCAAATAAGCCTAGAAGCTACAACCCACACCTTAGAAGCTCAAGGTCCTCAAATTTCCTAATCCTTCACTTTTCCCTAAGCCTCAATCTCGAACCTCCACATCCCTAATAAAAATCCTTGTTACGTCCCCATCAGCTCAGACCGCACCGGCTAAATGGCAAAGTCAGCCAGTGCCACAAACCAAAACTCAACAAAAACCTGCTCCTAAACCTACTCTACCACCTAAACCAGTGACAGAGTCAGGAGCACATAAGGTTGATGAGGATAGGATGAAATATGATGTAGTTCAGCATTTGAGAATGCTTTCAGCCCTTCTAAGTATCTATGATGCCCTTATGTTGTCCAAAGACTATCGTATGGCCTTGGTTCAAGCCCTTTCTAACCCAGAGGTATACGAAACTGAGGTGGAGCGTATGGAAGTGGACCCAACCATCTTGAGTGGGTGCTTGGCGATCACCTTTTTTGAGGACGACTTTCAGTTGGGAGGCGAATTTCACAATTGCCCCCTCTTTGTGACTGGTGAACTACATGCTTGCCCTATCAACCAGATTATGCAGGATGGAGGGTCAACAGTTAACCTGATCCCAAGAAGGATCCTCACCCTCTTGGGATTAGGATCTGAGGACCTCACTCCTATCCACATTACAATGTAGGGGTTCAACCGGTAAGGAGAAAAGCCAGCTGGCACAGTGCGCCTTCGCCTCAAGATTGGTGACCTGAAAGATTATGCTCAGTTTCACATAATCGACACTGATACCTCTTACAATGTCCTGCTTGGACGGCCTTGGCTCCATGATCAACGGGTGGTTCCTTCTACTGTTCATCAGTGCTTCCAGTACAGTCAAGATGGGAGGCAACACACAGTCTATGCTGATAAGAGACCGTTCCCTGCAGCTGAGACTCACAATGCAGATGCTAAGTACTATTTCACGAATCTTCCGGCACCAGAAAAGCTAAAGGATGATTGGAAGCCTGTGAAAGAGATGGGACCATGGCCTCATGATAATGTCGAAGAGGAGGAAAAACAAGACAAGATCCTCCCCTTGACTCCTATTTACTCGAGTATACCTTACCACATCTCTGAGGTCATGGTGTCAATCCCCGAAGATGAAGCTTTCCCCTCTACCTCTACTTCTAATCCCCCAGAGAAAAATGAGGAGCTAGAAGCAACTCCTGAGGTTGAGGAAGACCTAGAGGTAGACCTTCCAGCACCGAGGGTCACTTACACGTCGGACCAGCAAAAAGTCCTGCATGTCCCCATCACTCTCCTGGAAGCAAAACTGGCATACCGATCACCAAGGAAGGTACTCCAAATCCCATCCTCCTTGAATAAGGAGATCACCAACAGCTAAAAGAAGGTCTTGCACTCCTCTGATGCTCTCGAAGAAGGAGATGGAGACAAGGGTCAGCCCCCCAGCTCTCAGGAACAAGACCCCATGGCAGAGCTGGGAAGTGAGGTTCGTAGCCTCCAAAATTAGTTGAAGGTTATGCCCATCGCTTCAAAGCGCTTAAAGGAGTTTTTTCCTGAGACTAAGACCTATGATGCGCTCAAAAGCAATGCACCCCGAATTGAAGCCAAGGCTCCCATAGATTTACAGCGAATAGGCTCACCAAATCATGAGAACCATGGATAATGAGCCCCTATTTAATCAAACACTAAGGGGTGAGGATGCAACTGCTCCCCCATTCGAGGTCATTGAAGCCACAACAAGCTTTCATAAGACAAAGCAATGACTGGGTTGCGTCTCACATTGTGAAAGGGTGAAAACAATGAAGCAGAAAGAGAAGGAAAAATAAAAGACATGCATCACATGGAAAGAGAAAAGAACTATTTCATTCATAAATCAAGAGGGAATTACAAGCATTCTTTTCTTTACAATAGAAGAAATGAAAGGGAATAACAGCAAGAAGGCATTGTTAAAAACAATCAATGATCTCATTGATCTTTCCCCTACACTCTTTGGCTGATGCCTTCGCCCGCTGGATGTCTCCTCTCAACTCTGCCACTAGCTCAGTCTCATGCTCCATCAAGGCCATCCCTTCTTCTAAGGAGTACTTGAGGGCCAAAATATTATCAGCAAGCACCTTGTCCTTTGCTTCCTAAGCCGCAGTATCCTTCTCCAACTTGTCAAGGTTTTGTGTCATCATTAATATCTTCGCCCTCAAGGTCATCACCTTGTGGTGGCGGGCGATGGCCTCTTCAATAACATCAGATCTCTGGGAGACTACATCATCCTTTTACTACAATTGAGCTTCTACCAGTTCACGGTGTCGCATGAATGAGGACTCCAAAGGAGGCAATTGCAAGCTCTTCAACCGCAGCACAGTTGCTTCTTCATGCATGGCCCTTACTCTCCACCCTTCTGGCTTGTTTACGACATTAACAAAATAACGGAAGACCTCTGGTGCACGCCCTGCAAGGGCGACCTGCCTTAACTACTAGATTGTGTTCTTAAGTTTAGTAAGGGGCAGACCCTTCAGTCTCTGCACTCTCAAATGAAGCATGTCCATAATTATGCCAGGCATCCCACTTAAGCTAAGCCTCGGCAATGCTGCTGGGGCCGCTGCAATGGAAGGACCATCAGTTTCCACGGTAGGGCTCGAAGGGATGGTAGCCATGTGAGTTGCTGGCTCTTCCCCAGCGACTGTGATGCCCAAACTCTCATCATATGCATATTCAGAGGGGGCTCTAACCTCAGGCTGCTAGGCCCTCACAATATCGGCCTCCTCACTTGGCCTCTCAACCTCACCATTAGCAAGCTTGGTCCCTCCAAGGACAACCTCTTCTCCTTGCCCCTCGTTTTCTGGAACAGTCGCAATATGCTCAAAAGACGCCTCGACCCTTAGGGCCAACTTCTTCTGCCTGCTCCCTCTCTTCTCGAACCCCACCTCTCCCTCAACAGGGTCCATCTCTTCGACAACATGGGGTACCGCCTCTAAGCCCTCGATGTCAACCCCTTGAATATGTCCCAACTCTTCTACAACTACGTCGCTCGAGGCAGCAACTTTTTGCTGCTCAGGTAGCCCCTCTTCAGTCCTTGAGACACCAGTCTCCTCTGTGACCACAACCTCTACTGGGGTAGGCGTAGCAACCTCCTGGTCCTCAGAGGCTTTCTCCATCTCGACTACCTCATTAGCCCCATTGATCTCCATCGGGATTGAACCCTCTCCCTCGCCACATACGTCACTTCCTGGTCTGAAACAATGTCGATCGATAAAGTGGGATCTGAGGCACCAGCCTGAGTCTCTGAAGAGCTAGAGAAGGACCCAGGCAAAGGAGAAGATGAATCCTTCAGAGCAGAAGGTGAATCAGAAATCACATGAGACATGTAGGACTCCGAGGAAGCAACCGGTGAAGAACCATTTTCCGGCTCTCCAACCATTGGGCATTTGAGCCCCTTACGCTTCGGAGCCCGACAAGCTGGTGCACGAGGAATGACTGGTGCAGCCCGCTTCCTCTTCTTCCCCTTCGCTTGAGAAGGCACAGCAGTCTCTAAAGCACCCCTTCGAGAAGAACCAGCGGCAAGTTTGTTGTGAGGGCATCTCCCTATCAACTTGTTCAAATCCTGGACCGAGCACTCTTCATACCCCGGAACCTTGCGGCCCTCCTTCCATTTGAAAATAGTAGAGAGGTTGGCAAAAATGATCTCTATCTTCTTCTCCCAAGCAAGAAACCATGGCAGAGACTTGTCCACAGCAATTTGTCGGGGCTTCCCAACGTCTCGCCTATCCTAAGGGAAGTCCAGAGTGAAAAGCTCACCCAAAGGAGGGATTCTTGCTATCCTCTTCTACTGCATGTCCTGGTGCCAGTGGCATTTTCCCCCTTTCCAGGGATGGTCAACCCCCCAGTACCCCTTATTTATGATCCGCCACTAGTGTTCATGAACCTTTGTCGCTCGCACCGTTCTACCAAAGTGCGACAGCACGTACTTGTTAATCTCCGTAAATTCTACACATGTGGCCCAAGTTGTGCGAACATGCCTAGCGAGCCATGTCTCACGATGAGTCCCCAACTGGTCCTTCTTTCAGCGGTTGGTCTCGCTGTACCGCATTTCAAAGAGCACCAAGAAGGAGCAGCCTCGATCAAGATCGTGCTGCCGAGCGAATCTATGAGGGAAATACCCCTTGAGTTTTGCATTATGGATGGTGCGGTAAGGCAGAATGCCGCCCTTGATGCTCAACATGAACATGAGGAGGCCCAGGAAGGTGGGCCTCCTCATGTGGAAGTGGTCATTGCCGAACAAGTTGCGTGCATAACCCGGAGTATGGAAGACTGCTTTCTGCCCACCAATCCTCAAGAGAAACGAGCACATTGTTTCCTCCAACTCTCTAGTTCTGATATAGGTGTTTGGGAAATAAGGCCGAGCCAGCTGTATAAATAGTGAATGGGGAAAGGCATCTTGAAATCCCCTGGGAAGGCTTTGCCATCCATTATGCCATTGCCCCCTTCATCGCCCTGATAGGCTTTCCCCCTAGATACCGCTCCCAAGCCGTAGTATATGTTGCACAAGACCGGCTAAGCAAGTCGCACTCTTGCCCCGCGTCATGTCACATGCCACGTTGAATGTGCCTGGATGAATAGTGTATGCTCCTCCTGGGGGAGCAAACTGGCATAGGAAGAGTATTAAATATGATGTCAGAAAGATATGATCATTCCTTTTTAACTCAAATACCAGAGGAGTTCCCTTCATGGGTAATTTTCCCTTTCTCCTCGGGCTTGGACCAACTTCATCAGTGCAGTCTCTGCAGAAGAATGTCACCCACTGGGTGAAGGAGACGCGTCCATTCTTAGACTCGGAGCTAAGCAGCTGGTAAATTCCAAACAGCTCTTGAAGGCTAGCTGGTGGGTCTTCTTTCACGACCCATCTACCTCCAAAAATGACCGAGTTCGGGGGCACGAACTTGTCATACATAGCACCGATGAGTGGCAGTCCACCGATGAAGTGTAGATCTAGCAGAGACATCCTTGCTTCCCCATGACTAAGCAGTAATTTGTTACTGGCATGGCTCCAAGTCTCCAACAATACCTTGACCGCGTTTGAGCAGCGGTTATAGTATCCTGCTGAGCAGTGAATGGCGGCTAACAAGGAAGCGCGCTTCAGAATGGCCCGGTATCGGCCCGACACTCTCATGGTCCATGTGGAATATCTTTTTAAATATTGGTGCTCCCCTTGCTCCCCGGAGACCAGCAGAGGACCACCTCAGGCCCGGGGTCTTCACCATCCTCTTGCCTAAAGTAGGCAAGTCCTCCCCTGAGGTTATATTCATGCGCAAACAACGCAAGAGGCCTAGCCCTTCTTCCACCCTCACATTCTCGTCGTTGTCTTCTCTAATGTCAAAGAGAATGAGGTCACTAGCAAAGGTGACGCTCAAAAGCCACCTTGGTTCACACAAAGCCTCGGTAAGCCAGATTGGCTCACCCCTCACCAAGCTTTCGTCGGTGAAGTCATTAGTGCCCAGCTTCCCTACTCGTGGGAGGCTCTTCACGTCATGAATAGCGCCTAAAGGCTAGGCCATGAAGCTAGAGCAAAGGCTTCGCTATCATGCGCAGGTGCGTAGAAAACAAAAGGCTATCGCCTTGCGTAAGGCAAAAGGCTATCGTCGTACGAAAAAGGCAAGGCTATCATCGTGAGCAGAACACAAGAAGCTATCGTCATGCGCTTCACAAGAAGCTATTGTCATGCACTTCACAAGAAGCTATCATCGTGTGCTTCACAAGAAGCTATCGCCATGCGCTTCACAAGAAGCTATCGTCGTGCGCTTCACAAGAAGTTATCGTCGTGCGCTTCACAAGAAGCTATCACCGTGTGCTTCACAAGAATCTATCGTCGTGTGCTTCACCAAAAGCTATCGTCGTACACTCTTCAAGAAGCTAACGTCATGTGCTTCACTAGAAGCTATCGTTGTTCGCTTTACAAGAAGTTAACACCCTGCGCTCCACCAAAGGCTTAACATCGTACGCCTCCCTAAAAGCTTAACGTCGCACGTGTATTGCTCATGCCCTACGCTGTACGTCTTCCCAAGCTTAGCGCCGCGAGTCTGCCCCAGCCCAGCGCCACGTGTCTGCCTCAGCCCAGTATGGTGCGTTGTGTGCAGTCCAGACTCAAGCACTGCCCGCTGTGGTCTTTCCGGTGTTCCCAGTGGAGCTATGCCCAGATCAGGACCTGTTATCCCAAGCGAGTAGGCCACCATTCTGCATCCCCAAGGAGTCCATTCTCTGGCTACAGTCGTCATATCCTCAGGGAGTCAAATCTCCATTTACGGCTCTGTCCTCCATGGAGTCACATTCCCTTACCTCCTAAATGGTCTAGGTGCACGATCCTAAACTGCAATGGTCCAAACTATATGACCTTAAAATGTAGCAGAGGTCTAGTTGTATGACCTTAAACTGCATGGTCCTAGCTGCATGACTTTAAACTACATAGCCATGGTCCGAGCTACAAGACCTTAAAATCGTAACGCACGTCCCTGTAGCAAGACGTTAAATGGCACAAAAAATAGTCCATGCGCATGACTTTAAACTGTGAAATAGACACACTCTCCACCAGGTGTATTCTACCACTAGCCCCAGTGGGGTTACACCTATGCTCCGGACTGTCATTCCTAGTGGAGCTACATGCAGGCCACTGTCACTCATCCCCAGTAGGAGTCACATCCATATTGCAGCCCATTATCCCTAATGGAGTTAGGGTCATTCTTATCTCCGCAATCCCCAGTGGGGTTACATCTGTGCTCTAGTCTGCCATTCTCAGCAGAGTTACATGCATACCATAGCTCAGTATCCCCGTGGAGTCATATTTACCGCATTAATCCTCAGTGGGTCTGCTTCTCACCAAACCACTTTCTCTATCCCCTCAGGGAGCTTTACTTACATGAGGACCCACCTAAACGGTCTAGGTGCACAACCCTAAACTGCATGGTCCAAACTATATGACCTTAAACTGTAGCAGAGGTCTAGTTGCACGACCCTACACTGCACAGTCCAAATTATATGACCTTAAACTATAGCAATGGTCCAAGCTATATGACCTTAAAAACTGTAGTGTACAACCTAACCGTGTGATATTAAACTTCTTTGCATAGGTTCAGGAGGCATGACCTTAGAATACGCCCCCACACACATACACACACACACGCCCTTTACATGCATCTTCACGTACATCGTCCCTAACTGACCGATTTGTGCGCGTGCACCACGTTCATTATCTCCCCCGTGAGTTCATTCACTCAACACCATTCATCATTCCCCAGTGATTTTCACCCATGCTCACAAAATGGCAAACCATTCCACCATCCATACTCACCGTCAGTTAGTGGGTCACTACTTTTCACCCACCATTCATACATCATCCATCTCTCATATGTAGCCTTGTGCCATCGCCCCAAAGTGAGTCAAAACCACCCCCATACTTACCCCATGGCCTTAACAGGCTCCCATCCATCAACACCATGGTCCAACTGTATGACCTTAAACTATAGTGCACGTGCTGACTGCATGACATTAAAAGGATTCGCACAGGTCCCGAAGGCATGACCCTAGACACGCCTTCACAAAAAAATAAATAACGGGCATGGTGTATACCTGAATAAGGGAACGCCATGAGTAAAAATGACGGACGGGCATGGTCATGAAACCATGAGTAAGAGAGTTCCATGAATAAAAAGCCTGGCATGGTGAAAACCCAAAGGGGAACCATGAGTAAAAATGGAAGATAACATAGCCAAAAGGTCATGGGTAAAAGAGCCCCTAATAAAAGGAAGTTAGTGAAAACCGTCTCTATGGCACCGCTTCTCAAGTCCAAATGAAAATTCGTAAAGGACGCTTGGACCAATAAACAGGTTGATGCAACGTTCGCTTCTATAGGCAGCTGCAGCCCACATTCAAAGAGAAAAATCCCTAGTGTCACAATACTAGGACTCAAAAATACGAGCTTCAAGGAAAGATTCTAACAGCCTGAGTCCATTCGTAAAAGGACTCGAAAGATAGAAGACTCGCCAAGAAGGCAAGAGAATTCTCATGAAGAAGAGCACTATTCCCCATGAGGTTGCTAACATACTCCAAGATGCTGAAGATGCCCCAAAGGCCCTTCAGCAAAGCATCCAGAATAAACAAAAAAAAATAAGAAAGTCATTTTGATAGACCAAAGATGCCCACGAAGGCAAGAAACTGACAAAGTCAGGGTGAAACTTGCTAGAGACTTCAGGGTGAAGCCTTGCCAAATCCCTCCCTAACTACAAGCCCTGACCTTCGGGACAAGCCAACAAAAAGTCCCGGCTAGCTCAGATAAGATGGGGCCCACAGAGGTACCCTGTTTGTCAAAAGCAAACCTGGTGTAACAGCAAACAACGCCAACCAAAGGCTCTTTGGTTGTCAATCCAAAAACAAACAAACCCATACAAAAATGGGGAAAATGCCCTTCAGCATGGCACTCGACTGCTAGATGGGTCTGTTTCTGACCAACGAGGTCTTACAAAATCCTCAGCTGCCAGAATCACAAATACTCCCTTGAAGGTGAGGACTTCGACAGGATCCCTCAAAAGTATCTTCTCCCCCTAAAGTCTCCATAGACGGATCTGCAACAAATGCGTCCAAACATCTGAGCATCTTGGTTACATCATTGTGTGGATTTCTCCTCGACGTTCACGTGGTCCTGTGGCTATGAAGAAAAAAGAAATAAATTCGAAGGAAATTTTCTAGATGTTGTCCTTCTCGCTTCTCACAAAGCAGAACATTCAGAAGGGCATGTTGTTTGAAGACATTTTTCAGCAGGTCCCTGGTGCGGAATAAAAGGGAGAAGCTAGTCAATAAAACCTGACAAACAGTGGAAATTTTGATAGTCTCATAATGTCCCCAAAACTGGCCAAGATCTTCATAAGAACTCCTAAAAGCCTCTTGCCAAGTTTCGTCACATTCCTACATATCTAAGGCAGTGCAGACTAGGAAACAGTTTCGACAAAATCATCCTCTAGCACCCTGAAACAGATCCCTATAATTGGAACCCTACCCTTGGAGCATCAAACAGTCATGTTACCACCGCCATTGGATCCTACATGGTTGAAAACCTTTACGGGTCAAATTTCAGCTTAAACAGACACTCCAGGAAGAAGTTATGGTTAAAAGATCGAAACAGGAGGAGCCGCACACTATTCCCGTGTAGCCACCCTACAAGTAATCTCCATTAAAGGGACAGTCATGAACAGTGACTTGTGATGCCCATATCTCTTTTGTCAGAGATCGGATCACGCTCAAACTTGCTGGAGCGAGTTCGTCTCGTCGATATGAACATTTTGATATGTGGCACATCCCGAGACCATAACCGAGTAAGGAGAAAAAATAGAGAAAATCGTGATTCAAAGTCGCATATTGAAGAAAATCAGAAGGACATCCACTCACTCGAGAGGCCAAATCATAGCGCCTACAAGCCCGATTGATGCAAGCCCAGTTGCATTGCATACGTAAGATCCATGGCTATCACTGGTCCGAACCCCGTGCATGATGAACAATTGGATTTCACACAAGATCAAGTTGAAGTCACTGCTGATTGCGACAGCCTGAACCTCAAATTTCGGCCAAAGTCCTAGATCGTCAAAACTTCGTTTGGGGACAAAATCGCATCCCATTTGTTGCAACGGGATCGTGGTGACATGCTCTGTGCAGTTCAATGAAGAAATCACCGGAAAACATCGACATGAAGGCGCACTATCAATCGAAAGTTTGCAAGATATATGTAAATTTCAAGTTATGTGATCATGCCTTTAAAGTGTGATTCATGGCTTAAAATTGATATCAAAATGATCGTATCATTGAGCTCTACATGATGGCAATCACTTTTTGTTCATTCGGATGTCGGATTGTCAACAGATCGTCCGAGAAGAATCAACGACGTCCCAAGTTCTCAGCAGAGACCGTTTTGAAATTTCTCTAATTGTTAGGAAGGGGCAAATTAGACATTTTGCACCCTATTTTCGTTCTTTTAATTCAAATAAACCTTAATTATCATCAATTAGGGTTAGATTTGGGTAATCCACCCACGTTTTAGCCCTAGCCAATAAATAGACGATACCTCCCATTGAGAAGGTGGCTGAAAAATCGTTGTAACGATCCCCTTTCATTCTCTACATTGAGCAATAAAATTTGAGATTCTTACTTGAATTTGTGAGTGCATCCTGGAGAGAGAGAGGGGTTTAGAGCGGGATCCCTCCTACTCTCAAGGTATTTTCTATCTCATCCCTTCTTTTTTTTCTTGGGTTTTCTTTTTCTTTTTCTCTTCGTCTCTCTCTTCTTCACTTTCTTCTTCTTCATCTTCTCTGATGTGCTTTTCTCAGAGGCCATGCACGGCGGTGGCAGTGTCCTGCATGCCTCCTTCTTTCTTTCCCCTCCTGTAGTTTGGCAGATCGTGCATGGCAATGGCAATGCCATGTGCGTGCTTCTTTCTCCCTCTCTTCATTCATCTCTATCTCTCAACGAAGTTCGCCCATGGCATTAGTCGTCGTTGTGCGTAACGTTGTCTGAAGGAGCACACAGTGAGCCAGGCTGCGCTCAAGCAACAGGTCGGGCTCCTATTTTGACTTCAGGATTGGCGTCACGATCGACGATGTGCATTGCCGACCGCGAACCATCTTTCTTTCTTCTCCCGAGCCACAGACGGCGCTACTCATCGTCTTCTGTAGGCATGTCTTTGGCGTCTTGCACAAGCGCAGACGGTGATGCCTATCACCACCCGCAAGCTTCTCTTGTGCCATTTGCCTATCGCAGACGGTGATGCCTATCGCTGCCCACGAAGGGCTGCGATGATGCCTCCCGCCTTGCACAGGCCTGTTTGTTGTGCCTCGCGCCCGTCATAGACGGCGATTATCGCCGCCCGTGAAGGGTCACAGCGATGCCTCTAACCTTGCACAGGCCTATCTGTTGCACCTCACACCCATCGCAGACGGCGATGCCTATCGCCACCTGCGAAGGGTCACGACGATGTTCACCGCCGTCTGCAGGCTTCTTTTGTGCACTTTCTCTCTCTTTCTCTATCTTCTTTTTTCCTCACTCTCTTTCCCTCTCTTTCTTCTTCTTCTCTCTTTCACTCTCTTTTATCTCTTCTCCCCTTCTCTCTCTCCTTCTCTCTCTTTTTCCTTCTCTCTTTCCCTCAACTTTCTCCTCTCTTCTCTCTCTCTTCTTCTTCCCTCTCGGTAGACTGAGCCGGCAGCTAAGCCGTGACTCCCTTCTCTTATCTTCTCCTCTCCCCTCTCGATCGACTGAATCGGCAGCTAAGCCACCGATTCCCTCCTTTGCTTCTTCTCTCCCTCTCTCCTCCTTTTTCTCTCACCTTCTCTCTTCTTCCTTCACTCTTTCTCTCTTCTTTCCCCTCTCTTCTCTCTCTTCTTCTCCCCCTCTCCCTCGACTGAGCCGGTGGTTACGCTGCTGGCTCCCTTCTCTTCTTCTTTCCTCTTCTCTTCTCCCCTCTTGCTCAACTGAGCCGGCGGCTAGGCTTACCAGACTCCGTATGGCGCAAAACCCGAGGGGTACTACCCCCATTGCTTTGCCCATCAGCATGGGCTCGACCAGCGGTGTCCCTTCCCGGTCTTATTTGAGAAGCTCTATGGAAGGGTAAACTCTGAGAAGAAGGAAGAATTGGGGACCCTTCGAGAGTCATGGAAGGCAATACATGTTCGCACTACATGGGTGTCCTGCTTGGAGATTACAGAGGTAAACAAGTTTGAAAGTAGTGCATGAGCGTTGGTAGAGAATCACCAACCGCGGGTACTGGCAGGTCGACCACCCTTGGAAGGGAAAAAACAGTAGTTGGCGTAAGGACACTAAACAAGGGAGGAACTTCAGACCCCTACCTTTTAGTCGAGTTTTTGAGTTGGCTTACCCCTAGGGTTGGGAACAGCTTGGAGTGCCCCGGGAGATAGTGGCGAACGAGATGTCGCCGCAAGTACTTGCTTTGAAGGAGAGAACAGGGACCCTTCTTGACAACCTGAGTTCCATCTTTGAGTGGGACGAAGGTCGTAGGGTTCCAGGCAAGGAGGGGTGTCCGGTCCAGGATTTGAACACCGTCATAGGGAGTGATCCACATAGTGCCTCTGCTGTGGGTTCTTCACATGGCCAGACCTCAGGGAGACCTACACCTTGTAAAGGGGGAAGCGATATGTGCTTGTAGATGCTTATGAATCCGAGCCTGCTGCTGAGTCTGCCTCGAGGCACATAAGTGCCAGGTTGGCTAGACCATCTGCTATGTCTCAGCCAGTAGTCAGTGCTCCATCACCCACTGCTTCAAAGGCTCAAGGCAATGATGTTGTTCCTTCATATCAGGAGGTGTCCTCTGGTCCTGGCGTGGCATCGCCAATTCAAGACATGGCTCCTGTGATAGTTGAGCCAGTGCTTTAGCTAACACCGGTTCTACCCTCCCCAAGGAGGGCAAGTTTGGAGTTGGCTTCGTGCCAGGGGAGATCGCCCCTTCACAATTGACAAGGGGATGTGAAGCTACAAATGGGGCTGCTAATGAAGGCCCTATTGTTGTTCAGGGGGAAAAGAGGCACCTGAGCATTATGAGGCGGCCATCCCGGATGATGCGACCGGTGGTGTGGGCGATGAAGGGCCAAGCACCACTCCAGGAGAGGAGTCCGGTGTCAATGAGATGCCTGAACAACCTGAGGCAGTTGCTCTTGATGAGGTGGCCGAGGCCCTGGTTCTAGAGTTGTCAGACATCGAGACTCAATCATTGCCCGAGGAGTCCGGGGACCTAGGCTTCGAATTCACGCCTTCAGAGGCGGCCATAGCTATGGCCATCGTTCCCTCAACCTCAGTTCCTGCAGCCAAGGTTACTTCAGTCGCAATGACTTTGGACGTGGTACCTCTAGTTGAGGCGATCTCTCCTCCAGCTCATCCTCATTGAGGCCTACTTTTAGCAAGGAATCTAACATGATTATGGACATGCTCCGAATAGGTCTTCAACACATGAAGGAGCGGCCTTTTTGCAAAGTTTGGTGATGCAATCATCAAGCTTCGGATTTACGCCCATGGGATGAGGACCATGGAAGATGAGCAGGAAGTCTTCGACTATTTTAACACTGACTTGCACATATTGGAGGGCTGGAGAGTGAAGGCACTAGAGCATGAGGTAGTGGCAAGCAAGCTCGAGGGTGCTCAATTGGCTTCTTTGGAAGCGTCGCTGGTAAGCCGCCTTGAAAAAGTGAGGGTCTACAGACAGAAGAGGGATGTTGTGGCCATTTTGAAGATCGACCTCACCAAGGAGGAGGATGGACATCTTGCTTATAAGGGCGGAGATATTGAGGCTAGAGTGTGAGTACCAAGAGCTTGAGAAGAAGGTAAAGCTCTGGAAGGTTGGTTATAGGGTCCTTGCTAGCGAGTTGTACGAGCTCGTCCAAACTCTTGAATCAGAGGCCACTTCCCTGGACCGAGAGGCACAAGCAACGGTCGAGCTCAAGGGACATGCTCAAGGGGCTAAGGTAGGGTTCGAGAAAGTTAGGGCAAAGATTAATGAGGTCATCGACCACTTCTAGAAGTGGCTTCACTCCTTTCTCTTTCTTGTTTCACCTTTTGACTGTATACAGATACTTGTACATAAGTTTTTCTTATATGAATGAAACGCCACTTTTTTCCTTTTGCTCGTATTGCCCATGCTTTTTCATCTTTCATTACTGTCCTTCAAAAGACTGCGAGACAGTAAGGGACCTGCTTTTTGACTTAAACGCCCTTTCGGGTTTTGTTTAAGTCCTTTGGGTGTGAGCCATTTCTGGTTTTCAAAAAACCTCAAAAGGTTTTTTTTTTTTTGGCACTTTTGTCTGTGATTTTTACCCACGTCTACTATTTTTTTCTTTTTCTTTTGCTCACGATGGCCCGTCATTTTATTTTATAGCTGATAATACTATCGTGCCTCGTCATTTTATTTTGATGTTGTTACCCACGATGCCCTTTCAGGTTTTCGTCGAGTCCATCTTTTCAGAAAGAGAGATGAGAGGAGGTAGAGTACCCGAGCCCTTCTCTTGCTGTTCGGCAAGTAGCTGTGGCCTCGATGACATTGAACGGAGCGATAGTTCCCTTTTCACCTCTTAGTCCTTGATTAGTCAGGGGCTCATAGTTCATCACCCTCATGATACGATGAGCCTGCTGACTATAGAGACTCCAATCAGGGGAGGTTTTGACTGCCAGACGAGATGAGTTCTTTGGGACCTCATGCTCTTCATAGCTCCTTAATTTTAGCATGAATCCCTCCAGGGTTTTGAAGCAACCCACCTTGGAGGGGCTTCTTCCACTTTGGCCTTCCCTTTGTGAAAGGCTTCTAATTTTCTTTAAAAACCTTGCGCTTCCTTCCTTAGCTCGGTAAGAATAACCTAGCTTTGATTGTTGGGTAAGCAGTCTTCATTTGGCTTCTCCTCTATCAAGGAATCAGGGATGTGTATGACTCTTAGAGAGCTGCATACATGGGCTGGCCCTTTGGCCAGATGAGGGGCATCTTCTTCCCTCAAGGAGGCCGCATCATTAGAACTGATCAGGAAAGATGGCAGTCCATCACGTCTTCGAGAATCTGGGATGAATTTAGGTAAAGGCTAAAGGAGGGTGGACAGCGGCAGAGTCTCCTTCTTGTTCAGAAGGCCAATCTCGACAATGAGTTCCTCAAACCTTTGAAGCGGCTCAACAATACCAGTTTTCTTTTCGGCTTCATCTTAGGGAGTTGGGATGTCAAAGCAGACTTTTGGCTTAATTTCTGCCTCTACGAAAGCTTGGGATATATCCTCATACAATGGGCTCCCCATAGATTTGGGGAGGGTGAATCTGGGCTTTCTAACAATGAGTGGCTTGGACCTAACCAGTTTAGTTCGGCCTTCGTCCCTGATTCGGGTGTTTGCCTCGTATGTGGTTTTGGCTTCTATTTACCTTGAGGCATTGGGACTACCCCGAGGGACTTGTTCAGACCCATGAGCTACCCCAAGCTTGGATCGAATTGGTTGAGGTTCAGGCATCTTGACATGTTCGGTTGATGAATGTGTCGCTTCTAGTGTCCCGATTTGAGATGGGGTTGGGGGTTTGAACGAGTGACGGTTCTATTAAGATTAAACGAAAAATCAAAACTAGATTCCACCCTTCCCCCAAGAATTCGACAAAGTTTAGGGATTCTTTGAGCAAAGTTTGAGTGTATTTGTGTTATGTTTTTGAATGATCGCGGGTGAAGATTTATCAAGGAATCAAGGGTCTCAAGGAGCAAGGAGATTAAAACCAAAATCGAAATGTCCTTTGATTTTGAATTTGACATTGAAGAAAATTGAGTTTTTCGGTAAGTTTTATGGCCTACTATTTTTTTTTTCCCCTCAAACAATGTCTTTATCTACTTGAGTAACAATGTTCCGGTTTTGGAATATGCAAAACTCACTAACCTAAAGATCAAAATAGTGTCCCCCGAGTATCCCTTTTGACGCTTATGACATGACATGCATTTCCATTGTCATCCACGTCAAGGGGAGTAAGAGGGGAGAAAAGGCTCACATCTTTGGAAGGGAAGTCTTCAATATTGTTCCTTTCTTTGCCCTTGAGCTAGGCATTTAATGTCTTGATCTCCTGGCCCCATTTCCGGGTTTGATGATGATTTCCATTTTCAATGGTGAGGTAGAACTGCCCTCGAATGAAGGTGAGATGTTCTTCCAGCCCCTTTCTGTCATTTCCCTCAGAATTGGGGGAGAAATTGGGGGGAAAGGGCAGCAAGTCGATGTAGGAGTGGTATGGCTTCTGATTGAGAGGGGTCTCTCGCATCCCAAGATTCTGCTTGCCCAAGAGGCTGTGGTTGACCATTGCATCGATGTCAGCCTGTGAGAGCTGATGAGGGGAGGAGTGGCCACAAGAGCAGGGAGGAGGCGGCAGCCTTGGTGCTTCCCCAATCGGATGGGGGAGCTGTGGAGAATTGGCTCCATGATGAGATGAATTCTCTAGGGGCCGAGCACTTTCAATCAATTCGAGCTTTTCCATTGCTCGGGCTATCATACTCCTAAGCCGAGTCAGACGATCTTCCTGCTTATCATTAAGTCGTTTGATGACCATCACGCTAACTCTCTCCTTAGGGAGGTCGGTGTCTTGCACAGTAGAGATCTTGTTTGCCTACAGGACTGGGTGCAGTAGGTCGGTATGCAGACCAAGTGAGGACTGGTTCGTGACAGTCATGGGACCGCAGGGGCTGCAGGGTTGGGTTGTCTCCTACAACACTGACAACCATACAGGATTCAAGTTTTCTCATCTCAGGCTCTACTACTACCTGTAGTGGGTAGAAGGGGTTCTTGATCAGGGGGCCTCAAACTTTACTTGCCCCCAACACGCTGGGTTTTTCCCTTGACATGATTCGCAGGCGTTTGTCAAGCTTAACTCTCAGGTTCTGGTATACTTCCCTCCAAAACAAAGACCAGGACTGTGATTGTGAATGGTTAGCCTTCTTCAAGCATGTCAGGGTTGTCTCCATGAGGTGAGGCAAGGGATGTGGGCCAGGAACAGTAGTCAGTTTGGGCGTCTACCTTAGCTTAGGGTGAGACAGGGAATGGAGGACCTCATCATCAAAGGGAGTCTTGCCCTGAGCTCTTTTGTGAGCTCCAAAGGAAAGACGAGTCTGAAGAGGGGACTGCATGAGGGTACCCTTAGAGAAGACCTTTAAGTACCAGTTCTTGAGTGGTTCGACGGGAGGAGAAGGGACAAACGGGGGAGGAGATGGCTGCCAATGACCTTTCGGTTGGGAGCTCGGGGAAGTCTGTGGGGGTGGCGCTTGTGCGCCCCTCGAAGAAGGATTTCGGATGACTTGGGGGTCGATCCGGGCTCGAGTAGCAGGTCTGGCCTTAGGAGGCCGAGTATCACCAGCATGTGTGCATGCGGGAATGGCCTTATGACCACCTCTCACAGAGTGCACAGGTATGTGCAGAGAGGGACGACGAAGGGGTCGTCTCTCGTGTGCTTGAGTAGGTACAGCAACAGGGCTGCCCTGAGGAGTGTGATGCATATGCAAAAGGTGTATAGAACTAAGTCCAAGACGACCTGAACCCCTACAATGGTTCGAGGCAGCCTAAGAGTTGCCCCGAGGTGTGGCTCGAGTGGATGGACCACAAGCCTTGGTGGGTGTGTGGGAGGTGATGGCCTTACGGCCTCCTCCTCAATGTGTCGAACCTCTTGTTACAGGGGACCGATGTGATAGAGAGTGGGGGGTGACCTTACGACGACCCGCAGGAGCAATGATAGATGGACTGCCAATTGCAGGAAAGGAATGGATGACCTTTCGACTGCCCCGAGTAGTGAGATCGCCAAGTGACTTACCGGTAGCAGGGTGCATGCGATGTGTGATGGCTACTGTGCCACCCATGCAAGGTGCATTGGAGGAGGGTCCACCAATGCTAGGAGATGGGGAGTGAGGGAATTTTAGGTCCCTCCTCACACCATTCCAGGTGAGGATCTGAGAGCGTGACACTGGGTCAACACTCAGAAGGAAGGTCGAGAATGAGGTTCGTGGAACCTGCTCCCGAGGAAGACTCACGAGTGCGAGGATTAGAAAATCCCTGACTTGGATAAAGGGGTTGAACAACCCCGACGACATGTGTGTTAGTGAGCAGAAATGAAAAGAAAGGAAAGTCAAACAATGACGATCAGGCTATGGGGTAGCGTGTCCCCAGTGGAGTCATCAAGCTGATTAGGTGCCTCGATCTTGCCTTCTGGGTCGGGATGACCTGGTAGCATGGCTCTGGATTTGTGTCAAGCCCAGAACTGAAGATCGCTCTCTTGGGAACTGCGTAAAGAGGACGCGGGCAAGAATACCAACCGGTGAGAGAGGAATTTGGTCGTGAGGCAGGACTTACCTCACGTGGGTTTGTGACACACTCGGGCTTCTCGTGTGGATGCCCTCTTAGATCACGAGGAATGCCCCCCTGGCTTAAAGCCGGTTCGAAATAGCCTCCCTCAATCTATTTCTTCCTTCCTGTAATCACACACACACATTAGAGACACAAACAAGTGGGTCGAATGACTCCACCTTGTCATGGGGTGAGCGCACACATGCGTGTGTACTCAAAAGGAAAATGGAAAATAACGTAGTAGAATCTGTGTTAATTCGATTGCCTCACAGCGTCTCCTTAATAAGGGACTATCAGTGCATATTTTACAAGTAGAGAGTAAGAGAAAAGGGGTTAGATGGATAAAAGATGTTAGGGAAAGAGACTTTTAGAGAGAAGATAAAGAAACAGAAGAGGATAGATAGAGAAAAAGATACGAATACTGGTTGGCTTTCACCCAATCCTTCAGAAAGATAGAAGAGAAAATAAAGAGAGAAAAGATAGACGAAGGAAAACAGATGAGAGATAGAAAGAGAAGAGAATAAAGAAAGAAAAGAGGAACGAAGACTAGTTTGGCTTTCAACTAGTTCTTCAAAATGAGAGAGAGAGAAGAGAAAGAATGAGAGAGAAAAAAAAAAAAGACGAAGGCTAGTCTGGTTTTCGCCTAGCTCTTCACATATAAAATGTATTTTTTGGAAAAAGAGAGAAAAGAGGTACGATGGCTAGTCTGGCTTTCATCTAGCTCTTCAGAAAAAAAGAGAAGAAAGAAAGTGAGGGCTAGTCTGCCTTTCATCTAGTCCCTCAAAGAGAAAGAAGAGAGAAGAATGAAAGAGAAGAAAGAAAGTGAGGGCTAGTTTTCCTTTCATCTAGTCCCTCAGAGAGAAAGAAGAGAGAAGAATGAAAGAGAAGATAGAAGAGGAGAAAGATAGAGGGGTGAAGGCTAGCTTGGCTTTCACTAGACCTTCCAAAAGGGAGAAGAGACAAGAGTGAAATAAAAGAGAGAAATAGAGAGAGAAGGAAGAGAAGAGAGAATGAAGAGAAGAGAGGTTGGAAGAGAGAGAAGAAGAGAAGACAAGGATGGCAGACAGGACTTCTGTCTAAGAGAAGAAAGACAGAAGAAAAGAAGAGAAGATGGGTACGGCGGGTTCACCCTGTCGTCCCAGGGGGAAGGGAGAAAAGAGAACTTGAGACGGTGAGTTGACCATGCCGTCTCGAGGGGAAAGATAGACGGCTTATGATGCTGTTCATGAGAGAGGAGAGAGAAAGGTTGGGTACGACAGGTTCACCCTGCCATCTCAAGGAGAAGGGGGAAAAGAGAGGGATCATGGGCGGCGGCTGATGCTGCCAGCCATGAGGGAGGAGAGAGGAAAAGAGAAAGAAAGAAAAAAAGAGAAAAGAAGACATGGACAACGGCTTATGCTGCTGTCCATGAGAGAGGAGAGAGAAAGAGAGAGGAAGAGAGCGAAGAAGAGAAAAGAAGACATGGAAGATGGCTTATGCTGCCGTCCATGAGAGAGGAGAGAGAAAGAGAAAGAGGGAAAGACATGGACAACAGCTTATACTACAGTCCATGAGAGAGGAGAGACAAATAAAGAGATCAGAGAAGAAGAGAGCAGAGGTAGCAACAAGGCCCGCCAGTAGGGTGGGGCCCACGCTGCCATCTCACAGAGGAGAGAGAGACAGAGAAGAAGAGAGCAGAGGCAACAATGAGGTCCGCCAGTAGGGTAGGGCCCATGTTGCCATCTCATAGAGGAAAGAGAGAGACAGAGAAGAAGAGAGCAGAGGCAGCAACGAGGCCTGCCTGTAGGGTAGGGCCCATGCTGCTACCTCATAGAAGAAAGAGAGGCCTAGAAGAAGAAGAAAGAAGAGAGAGAAGAAGAACATGAGCAGCGGCTAAGTTTGCCACCCATGAGAGGAAAGGGAAGAAGTGAGAAGAAAAGGATGAAGAAGGACATGGGCGGTGGCTCAGTCTACTGCCCATGAGAGCAGAGAGAAGAGGGGGAAAGAAAAGGGGGAGAAGGACATAGGCGGCACCTCAGTCTGCCTCCCATGCGAGCAAAGAGAAAAAGGGGAGAGAAGAGAGAAAGAGAGGGAAAGAAGGGGAGAGAGAAAGGAAAGAAGAAGTAAGAGAAATGAAAGATGAAGAGAGAGAAAGGAAAGAAAAAGAGAGAAAAAGGAAAGAGGACAGAGAAAGGAAAGAAAAGAGGAGAGAAAGGAAAGAAAAGGGGAGAGAGAAAGGAAAGAGAAGAGGAGATAAGATTACCTCAATAGAGCCAGGGGTACCAGCCAAAGTTTTCTCTCTCCTCTCTTTCTCTCTCCAAGCAAAACAAAATGTGATACAAAACTTAAAGATAAACCCAAAATTTTTATTCAATCAAAGGGGTCCTTTACATGTTCTCATCTCGTGTATGTATAGAATTTCAATCCAAACATGGGTAGATGCCCAATTTTTAACCTAATTGACTAAAAATAACATTAAAATGAATTCATTAAAAATAAGAAAATGAGGGGAAAATGATGATTTTTCCCCACACCCACAATTCCTGAAATTTCAATTCAATCCCTATCATGGCCATGCAACTCTTGCGATCTTTTGTGGCCTGTTCGGGGTCTTTATGTCCTCTGTCCGACCAAAAGAATATTGTTTTCTTAATCAGCTTAGGGAGACGTTCCTTTTGATACCCATTTTGAGCCATGGATCTGGTTTTTGGGCCACGATCTCGAGGTGTGAAAGTTACGAGAAACGTGCGATCTTTTATTCAAGATCATGCCCGTTTCTCATTTTTTTTCACCGATTTCTTCATTGTATTTTGATGAGCATGCCTTCATGAACATTTGGCAATGAACATGGCTCGATTTGGTGCCTGAACAACCATTTTCCAAAATTGGTATTTTGGCCCGAACAACCGTTTTTCCACAAATTTGGCTCAATTCAGCTCGTGTGAAGCCCTTGACGTTGTGATCGCAACGAGATTGGTTGTAAATGAAGAAAATATGAGTATTCAAAGTTGAGCCTGAAATCAAAAACACAATTTCCATTAATGGAAATGGGTTCACTTAGGGTGCACCGTAATAGTGTATGACCTACTCGTTTTGAGTAATTTGGTCATAACTTGGTCCAAAAATGTCTGATCAAGCGAAAACTTGGTCCTTGAAGATTTTTTAATGTTTTGAATCCAATGGCAGTGGTCCCATAGTTGTCTAACGCTCCGGTGATAGGTTTGTAGTTATAAGGTCCATTTCCAAGGCGCAAGAGACCAATTTTCCAAAATTGTTTCTGCATCTGCACTTCCTTAACATCGTCGAAACAAGACAAAACTTGGCCGGTGTTCTTAGGAGACCCTTAGACAGATTGATGATCATTCTTGGGCCCTTCTAGAACTGTCAAAAATTTCACTCTTGAATCAGGGTTTATTGACCTATGCTTCTGTGGTCCGCATGCATTTTGGTACCTGCGGGCCTAGGTCGTAAACTTCTCTCCCCTTATTCGCATCGAGTGGAGCCTCACAAAGATCGTCTCTTCCTCCTAGCAACACTAAAATCATTACCCACTTCATCTATTTTCCCAAATCGCACGCAATGGTCTCTCCCTCATGTAACCCTAAGAAGTCTCAATCTCTTCTCTGCCTACCGTCTCATATACTTTTCTCTACCCTATAGTCTATCGTATTACTCTCTTCAACTCTTAATTCAAATATCACTCTCGTGCCTTGTGATGGTCGGATCTGATCGAAAATTATCCCAGTCAGCATCAATCACCTCTTGCAATCCCAAATTCTCCTAATCCTCATGATCAATGAACTTTTTCAACCTTTCAGTAGTATGCCCCATTCTTCTTGTTCTTTTAACCTCCATTATAAAGTACAGATTGCAAATTCCTCTAGGGCTCGCACCATAAACACGATTATTATAAGGGGAAAAAGTATAAACATTCAGTAAATAAGAGTTTTTAATAATAAAGTGAACTACTTGATATAATTGATTTTGACTAAGATTTGGATTTATTTGCCTGAGTGCAACTATTTCATGCCATACGGAAGCTTCTAGATCTACTTCACCAAATATGTTTTCCCAACGGTCTTACCAGTGATCTTATATCCCCTATTAATTTTTCCTTTTCCTTTTGTTTTTATCAACTTCATCTTCTTCATCATCATTTTCATCCATTGGATGGGCCGTTGTATCATTTCCTCCATCTACAGTGTCATACACAACAGTTTCACCTCCTCGATTGGATATTGTAGTATCATTTCCATGAATTTCTCCTCCTCCTTTGGATATTGTAGTATCATTTTCATCAATTTCTCCTCCTCCTTTAGATATTGTGGTATCCACAGCAGTGTTACCTCCTTCTTTGGATATTGTAGTATCATTTCCATTACTTCCATTCCATCCTCTATAAACTCTTCTCTTAAAATAAAATAGTATAACCAATAAAACAACAGCCAACCACAGAATAACACAACTCCTTAAGTAAGACGGAGAAAGACAATCAAAGAGGGGGAAGGGGGGGCGGGGGGGGGGGGGGGGGTGGGTCTCACAAAGATCGTCTCTCCCTCCTTGTAAGACTAAACTCAGTACCATCTTCAACTCTTTACCCAAATCACACGTAATTTTCTCTCCCTCATGTAACCCTAAGCAGTCGTAATCTCTTTTCTGTCTACCATCTCAACTCTTTTTCTCTACCCTATAGTCTCTCGTGGTACTCTCTTCACCTCTTAAGTCAAATATCACTCCCCTCCTTACAATGGTCGGATCTGATAAAAAATTATCCCAGTCAACATCAATCATCTATTGCCATCCCAAATTCTCTCAGTCCTCATGTTCAATAAATTTTTTTAATCTTTCAGTAGTATGGGCCATTCTTCTTGTTCGCTTAACCTCCATTATAAAGTATAGATTGCAAATTCCTCTAGGGCTTGCACCATAAACACGATTATTATAAGGGGGAAAAGTATAAGCATTCAATAGATAAGGGCTTTTAATAATAAGTTGAACTATTTGATGTAATTCATTTTGACTAAAATTTGAATTTATTTGCTTGAGTGCAACTACTTCATGCCCTGTGGAAGCTTCATGAACTTCTTCTTCACAAAATATCTTTTCCCAACGGTCTTGCTAGTGATATTATATCCTCTATTAATTTTTCCTCATTTGATTTCATTTTTATCAACTTCGTCTTCTTTGTCTTCATTTTCATCCACTAGATGAGCTGCTGTATCATTTCCTCCAATCACGATATCATCCACAACAGCTGCACCTCCTCCATTGGATATTGTAGAATCATTTCCATCAATTTTTCGATATTGTGGTATCATTTCCATCAATTCCTCCTCCTTTGGATATTGTAGAATCCACGTCAGTTTTACTTTCTTCTTTGGATATTGTAGTATCATTTCCATCACTTGCATTCCATCCTCTACTAACTCTTCTCATAAGATAAGCCATTATAAACAATAAAAGAACCACCAACCCTATAATAGCAAAGCTCCTTAAGTAAGAAGGAGGAGGAAAATCAAGGGGGGGTGCCTCACAAAGATCGTCTCTCCCTCCCTGGAACTCTAAACTCAATATCCACTTTATCTATTTACCCAAATGGCATGCAATGGCGTCTCCCACATGTAACCATAAGTAATCACAATCTCTTCTCTGCCTACAGTCTCAACTCTTTTTCTCTGCCCTATAGTCTCTAGTGGTACTCTCTTCACCTCTTAACTCAAATATCACTCCCCCACCTTGCGATGGTCAAATCTGATTGAAAATTATCCCAGTTAGCATCGATCACCTCTTGCAATCGCAAATTTTCCCACTCCGCATGATCACTAAACTTTTTCAATCTTTTAGTAGTATGCCCCACTCTTCTTGTTCTCTTAACCTCCATTATAAAGTACATATTGCAAATTCCTCAAAGGCTCGCACCATAAACAAGGTTATTATAAGAGGGAAAAGTATAAATATTCAATAAATAAGGGTTTTTAATAGTAAGTTGAACTATTTGATATAACTCATTTTGACTAAGATTTGGATTTATTTGCTTGAGTGCAACTATTTCATTCCCTGTGGAAGCTTCTAGAACTGCATCTTCACCAAAATATCTTTCCCCAACAGTCTTACCAGTGATCTTATATCCCCTATTAATATTTCCTTGTTTGATTTCATTTTTATCAACTTCATCTTCATTTTCATCCATTTGATGGGCTACTGTATCATTTCCTCCATCCACAGTGTTATATACAGCAGTTTCACCTGCTCTGTTGGATATTGTAGTATTATTTCCATCAATTTCTCCACCTCGTTGGTATATTGTAGTATTATTTCCATCAATTTCTCCTCCTTCTTTGGATATTGTCGTATCCACTGCAGTTTTACCTCCTGTAGATATTGTAGTACCATTTCCATCATTTCCATTCAATCCTCTACTAACTCTTCTCTTAAAATAAAACATAGCCCATAAAAGAACCATCAACCCTAGAATAGCTAATGCAGATAAAAATTGGGAAAAAGTCAAAATTATAATTTTATTGGTTTTTGAGTTTTTAGGAAGTGTGCATAGACAAGGTGGGGCGTGAGTTTCAGTGTGATTTGGGATATGGTTGATTTTAATATTGGGCAATGGGACTTAGGCCTCCTATTTTGATGGATTTGGGAGATTTACCTAGAGATTTATAAGAGATTTAGATAGAGATAGATTTATGGGGAAGATAAAGATTGAGAAATTTTGGTGTATGAGGATTTAGAAAAAATATAGAGAAGAGAGACAATACAAGGGGGAGACAGAAAATAGGGGGAGAGATGTGGCACATGAGGTAAAGGAGAGAGATAAAGAAAAGGTTCATCGAAGTTAGAGAGAGGAGTTTTTTGTAGTTGTTTATTTATTTAAAGGAAAGAGGTCCCTCATTGTAAATAGATTAGAGAATGATCAGAGAGAGTTGAATAATATTGATCTTGTGACAAGATCTTTCAAGGTGGGTTCCCTTGCAGACTTTGTTTTTGGGGTGGATTCCCTTGCAGACCGTATTTTTTGGGTGAATTCCCTTTCAGACCTTAAGAGAGGGTTTATTTTCTCAACCTTTTTTTATTATTATTCTAATTGTTATTTTATCCTTACATCAATAGCACAACTCCTTAAGTAAGAAGGGGGAGAATAAGGAAGACAATCAAGGGGGGAACCTCACAAAGATTGTGTCTCCCTCCCTGTAACACTAACTCAATACCTTCTTCATCTCTTTACCCAAATCACACGCAATGGTCTCTCCCTCATGTAACCCTAAGCAGTCGCAATCTCTTCTTTGCCTACCATCTCGTCTCTTTTTCTCTGCCCTATAGTCTCTCACGATACTCTCTTCACCTCTTAACTCAAATATCACTCCCTCGCCTGGGGATGGTCGAAACTGATCGAAAATTATCCCAGTCTACATCAATCACCTCTTGCAATTCCAAATTCTCCCAGTCTACATGATCAATGAACTTTTTCAATCTTTCAGCAGTATGCCTCATTCTTCTTATTGTCTTAACCTCCATTATAAAGTACAGATTGCAAATTCCTCTAGGACACGTACCATAAACACGATTATTATAAGGGGGAAACGTATAAACATTCAATAGATAAGGGTTTTTAATAGTAAGTTGAACTACTTGATGTAATTCATGTTGACTAAGATTTGGATTTATTTGCTTGAGTGTAATTATTTCATGCCCTATGGAAGCTTCTAAAACTACTTCTTCACCAAAATATCTTTTCCCAACGGTCTTACCAATGATCTTATATCCCCTATTAATTTTCCTTGTTTGATTTCATTTTTATCAACTTCATCTTCTTCGTCTTCATTTTCATCCATTGGATGGGCTGCTGTATCATTTCCTCCATCCACAGTCTCATCCACAGCAGTTTCACCTCCTCCTTTGGATATTGTAGTATCATTTCCATTAATTTCTCCTCCTCATTTGGATATTGTAGTATCATTTCCATCAGTTTATCCTTCTGATATTGTAGTATCCACAATAGTTTTACCTCCTTCTTTGAATATTGTATTATCATTTCCATCACTTCCATTCTATCCTCTACTAACTCTTTTCTTAAAATAAAACAATATACCCAATAAAAAAACCACAAACCACATAATAGCACAACTCCTTAAGTAAGAAGGATGAGGACCAGGAGGAAAATCAAGGGGGGGAGCCTCACAAAGATCACCTCTCCCTCCCTGTAACACTAAACTCAATACCCACTTCATCTCTTTACCTGAATTGCACGCAATGGTCTCTCCCTCATGTAACCCTAAGCAATCGCAATCTCTTTTTTGCCTACCGTCACAACTCTTTTTCTCTGCCTATAGTCACTCGCGGTACTCTCTTTACCTGTTAACTCAAATATCACTGCCCCGCCATTTAATTTCTATAGCCTATTCTATTACATGAAGTCATGAACGAATAGTCTCTCACAGTGCTTTCTTCACCTCTGAACTCAAATATCACTCCCGCGCCTTTTAATTTCTAGAGCTTATTCTATTACATGAAGTCATAAATGGATTGGTGACTGAGATAAGCCACCCAAAAATTGGGTTGGATCTGTCCTTTTGTGATCCAATTACAACTGGTTTCATCCTCAAAAACTTTTCTAAAAATCTCTAAAAATAGAGCTATTTTAGTTTCCACTGAGCAAAGTGAATTATGGATCTCTGATATTTTATAAAAATACATTAATATTGAGCAGTTTCTTGTCTGAGTGTTTATTGACATTAGTTTTGATACTACATACCAATTTTGATTGACTGCCTTTACAAAAAAAAAAAATTATGCACTTTTTGTGCTTTGTAGTGAAGAAAATGATTTTTGTGTTTTTTCTATCCCAAATTTATGACTAATTGTAATTTTTATGAAAATCTCTGTCTCTGTCTCTCTCTCTTTATATATATATATATATATATGAAAAATGCTGAAATTAGCCCACTAGCTCATATGAGCCCAACGGCCCATATTCTGACGGTCACAACTTTATTTCGTGTTTGAATTTTTATGTTTTTTATACAAATCCAAATAACTTGAAATTTTAGGTGTCCATTCTTCTCATCAATGTGCACCTAATAAAAATATTTCAAAAATAATTCGTAAAAAATAATTTGACTAAAATATCCTTAAAATGTTTCAGGGGTATTTTAATCAATTTATTTATTGTAAATTATTTTTTTCATAGTTTTATTAGATTCTCCTATTTTTTAAAAATACATGTATAAAATTTCAAGTTATTTGAATTTGTAGAAAATATATTAAAATTCAAACACAAAATGAAGTCGTGACCGTCAGATCGGCTCAGATTCAATCTGTACCATTGGGCTCATATAAATTCATATGTTCATATGAGCTAGTGTCTATATATGAGCAATGATCCAATGCAACGATTGTATTGTAGTATAATGCAACAACACTTCTAGAAAACTATGTTTGTGGTATTTGTATGACCCCAAATTTGGCACACACACTCTTTTCATCTCGATAATCAATCCCCAAAAAAAAAGTTCAATTTGAACCCTAGATATGGTCAAAATGAGTCCCTTCCAAAAACGAATCTAGACCATTCATTTTGTGAATTTCAAGATCTTAACCTTTATAAACTCAAAATCACTTTTTTTTCTTTTTTAACAATGTTCATCT
>NW_006496910.1:0-44704 GCF_000471905.2 Amborella trichopoda
ATATACTAGTATATATACGAAAATATACTAGTATACTAGTACAAGTATATACTAGTATATATACTAGTATAATAGTATACTAGAATATACTAGTATAGTAGAATATACTAGTATACAAATATATATACTAGTATATATACTAGTACTAGTACATATAATAGTATATACTAGTATATACTAGTACTAGTACTAATATATGTACTAGTATATATACTACTAGATACTTGTTTATATTAGTATACTAGTACTAGAACTAGTATATACTAGTACTAGTATATACTAGTATATACTAGTACTAGTATATACTAGTATTGGTATGTACTAGTATACTAATATATACTAGTATATACTAATATACTGGTATATACTAATATTAGTATATACTAGTACTAGTATATACTAGTATACTAGTATATGCTAGTATACTAGTATGCTGATATATAATATCCTTCGTGAACTATTCTCCATAATGCTCGAACAAGGACTCTTCACTCCCAACCTGACAAGGCAGCCCAAGTTCCTGCCTCTAAGAACTGAGAACCTCTAGTGTGCGTATCATCAAACACGAGGCCATGACTTGAGCCACCAGTCATGGTAGACTTCCCAGGGCTGAGAAGTCGAGGGCTTTGAAGGGTCCATTGTATGCTCTTAGGGGACCTGTAGTGAGATTTCCTCTTAGACGGGAGTGACGGCTTGGAAGCGCTCTGTGAGAACAATGCAAACGATGTGGCCTTCCTGTACCTTCTAAGTGACTATAGCTTCGAACCCAGAGCATTCCTTCCGCTCGTGGCCCCATACTTGGTGATATGGGCACCAGAGGTTTTCCATACCCTAAGCAAGGCGTTTAGGCTGCCTGGCGGGCTTAGGAGTGACGAGACCCTATTGGAGCATCGCCTCAAAGAGGCCCTGCAGAGGGTTTAGCTCAGCGCTTCCCGGGGCTTGTGTTGGGAGTTCTTCTTCCACTGGAGGAAGAGGGACTTGAGGGCATCCTTCTGGGTTACCATGGACTTCCTGACATTGCTGCATCTTCTTCGCTAAGAGCTCATGAAAGCCAGTGCATTCGCTCAAGTCATGGCCTCGTGTTTGATGATACGCACACTAGAGGTTCTCAGTTCTTAGAGGCAGGAACTTGGGCTGCCTTGTCAGGTTGGGAGTGAAGAGTCCTTGTTCGAGCATTATGGAGAATAGTTCACGAAGGATAGTGGGTGCCTCATCACCCTCTTGGATTGTTACTATGTGAGAAGCCTCCGTTGCCCCAAACGCTTTCTTTAACTCTTCGAGCTTTATCTGAACCTTGTTAATAAGGGCTTCGATAGTGTCATTGAGCTTATAGCAGCCCTGAGTGGGTTGGCCTACTTTCTTGTGATAAGTGCAATACGTCTCATGTGTCTCCTACCCAGTCGGCTCTGCGGTGTTGACCTATGGCAGCTAGATCATGTTTCGCTCCAGTAGCAGTCGAAGCAGTGAAGGAGCCCACTCCTTATCGAAGGGGTACACCTTATTCTGATGCGGGATCCAGAAGTCACTTCGATTAATATTTTTGGGAGGTGGAACCTTTTTGAACTACTGCTTGCCCTTGACCTAAGACGTTTGTGCCTTAGAGAGGTCCAAGGTTTGAGGGGCAGAATTCTTAGTATCAGTCACAGTGACAGCCGCACTGATCATCACTTTTTGCTAGTTGCCCCGATCGTTGGTGCGGGAGCTCGAGCCGGAGGGTTGCTGATGAGATCTGTCATGGTGTTTGGTAGTTTGGGGGAAATGACACGTGATCAATATTCGAAGGGTACGACTTCTGGTAGAGTGGCTCCTCTTGCATGCCTGGGACCTTATTCTTGAGACTGTAGGCCACCATGGCATCTATGTCGGTTTGGAGACCCCACGGGAAGCAGAGCTATCTTGGTAGACTGGTGGGGGTGTTTTCCTAGGAACTGTGTCCTCCCCAGACGGAGAATCGATCTCATGGTGAGAAGAAGGGGACCTGAAGGCTTCTAGACGTTCCATCTTTCGAGGATGGAATGCATCATTACCTCGAACCTGTTCATCTGTTCTTCTTGGTCATCATCCGACTCGTTGATCATCATGACACTGACCGTTTCATCGAAAGGGTCAGAGCTAGATCGAGTAGTGGATGGTCGGGTTGGCGAGTCGTGCGTGGTAGGTCGGTTTGCAGGGGATCAGCATGCCTAGACTGGACTCGAGCCTTGTACGCTGATCGTGTGAGGACTGGTTCTTGACCATCTTGGGCGCGTGGCTTCTGGGCAATGATCACAGAGTAGTATGCTTGGACATGCTCAGGTTCTAAAGTCTGAAGAGTGAAAAAGGGATTATGAGGCAGGAGGTCACCAAGGGTGGCGACCTCAACTGCCTTGGAGGATTGCTTGGTCAAAATCTGCAGGCCCCTCTTATGCTTACTCTTGAGGCTGCTGTGAACCTCACTCCAGGATCGAGCCTGAGATTTGGACTACCCTGCTTTTCTTGAGTAGGCAAGGGTCGTGTCTACTAGCTGAAGTAGAGAATGGGGTCCAAGGACAAAAGGCAACCTGGGTTTCTACCTTGGAGGCTGGAGGCTTCTGTCTGACATCAGGCCATTGCCCAAGATTCCCTTGTGAGGCCCAGGTGCGTGCTTGACTTGAGGCGGCTGACTCAAGATGGTACTCTTAGGAAAAACCTTTGAGTACTAGGACTCAAGGTGCTTGCCTGGTGTAGGAAGAGTAGCAAAAGAAGGAACTCTTTCATGACTCTTCTTGAGTTGAGGACGAGAAGGAACCTGCAAAGTCGGTGTGTGTGCACCTTTAGGGTTAGCCATCCGGGTGACTTGGGGGTCAGCCCGGATTTGCTCAACTGGTTCGACCTTAGGACGTCGAGACCTAGGAGCTTGTGTCTGTGAGGGACCAAGTAGGAACCTTCTGGCGCACCTCAACAATATGACCGGCAAGGGACTTGCCAGTAGCCGGGTGCGTGTTATGTGTGGCAGCGGATGTCATACCAATGCAAGGGGCCTTGGTGGAGGGTCCACCAGGGTGAGGAAGAAGGGAGTCAGGGACTTTTAAGTCCCTTCTCGCACCAACCCAAGAAAGGACCTGGGAGCCGGATTGTGAGCCCTGACTCAAAATGAGTGTAGGGAAGGAAGCTTGAGTAGATCACTTCCCTGGGACAGTCACGATTGCTGGGATGAGAAAATCCCCGACTCAGATGAGCAGGTTGAATAACCCAGATGCCATAAAAAGTAGTGCAGAAAGTAAAAGAAGACATTGATCAAACTAGAGCAAACCGACGAAGGAGTAATAAGTCCCCAGTGGAGTCGTCAAGCTAGTTAGGTGCCTCGATCTCGCCTCCCTGGATCTAGGTGATCGGGTGACACGTGTCTCGGGTTCGGAAGACCCAGGACCTGAGATCGCTCTCTCGAGAACCTCGTTCACAGAACAAGGGCAGGTGTCCAACTAGTGAGAGAGGAATTTTGGATGTGAGGTGGGGATCAACCTCACCTGGGTCTGTGACTTACTCAGGCTGACTCGCGCTGGCGCCCTCTTAGATCACGACGGAAAGCCCCCCAGCTGCTTCGGCTGGTTTGGAATTGCCTCCCTTGACCTGCAATCTCTTTGTTTTATGCACAACACTACTATGGTTAATTTGCAAGACAAGTGGGCGGAAGCGCCCACCCTTGTCTTAGGGCAATGCACATTCGTGTGGCTAAGAATGTGAGAAGTTAGGATGATGAAATGCAAGGTTTGGATGAAAGGAGGAAAGAAGAGGGGACTCGACAAGGGGAAGAGACTAGCATAATAGCTGGACCAGTGTAATGGATCTGGAGTGGTAGCAAGATGGGCACGGTACTTTGGGCCGGCGCAACGACAATACTACACTCAACCAAAGTCGACATGAATGTCCTAATCTGGTGTGGCAGCAAGATGGGCATGGTACTCAAGTCCAGCACGATGGCAATACTGCTTGACAGCCAGATGACTATGGCAACACTAGACTGAGCCCACCCTCGATCAAGTGAGAAGAGAATGAAGAAAATGCATGAGACGGTGAAGAGATAGGGTCCCGACGATGCTAAGTGTCACCACCCATAATCGTCGAGTAGTAGTGTCACGACCCTTGGACAGCGCTAGGCACTACTACTCACGGCTAGAAGGCAAGTAGTGAACTATGGGCGGCATTAGGCATCGCCGTTGGGCAACACGAGAAGGTAGCACACCCCTACGCGAGCGGCAATAGCCACTTATGAAGCGCGCGAGGATAGCCATTCGTGAGGCGCACGACGACAATTCTTTCCAAGGCACATGATGATAGGCATGGGACGCAAGAAGAGCCTACATAAGATGATCGGCACCGTGCGCACGAAGAAAGCTTACGGACGGCGATAGGCACCGAGCGCACGAATAAGGCTTGCGGATGAAAATAGGCACTGAGCTCATGAATAAAGCTCACAAACGGCGATAGGCACCGAGCGCGCGAAGGAAGCTCGCGGATGGCCATAGGCACTTAGCGTACGAAGGAAGTTCGTAGACGACGATAGGCACCAAGTGCATGAAGGAAGCTCGTGGACAGCGATAAGTGCTGCCGCGACCTCTCATGGGCAGCGATAGGCATCGACGTCTACAATAGGTGTGCAATAGGGGGAGACCCCTATGGGCACCAATAAGTTTCTTCATCTGTGTTCTTCACTGAGGCGTCGAGGATACATCTGCAGATGGCGGTGAGCAGCACCGCCCATGGGCCTCGTTGAGAGATAGAGATGAACCAACATAAGGGGAAAAGGAGCTCTCGCATGGCACTGCCATTGCCATGTACGCCCTGTGAAACCACAGGAGGGGAATAAAAGAAAAGAAAGAGGCATGCACGGCACTGCCACTGCCGTGAATGGCCTCTGAGAGAGGCTCAGACGAAGAAGAAGAAGAGGAAAGAAAAGAAGAGAGAAGATTTACTTTGTACCTAGGGGTACCGTTCCAAAAGTTTCTCTCTCCTTACTCTCTCTCTCTCCAAACAATGAGAAGGAAAGGGAATTCTATTAAGTAAAAATTCTCTTTGGTGAAGGGTTTCGAGCCCTTTGTGTACAATTATGGTATGTGGTCTATATAGAATTGTGCCCAAACATGAGTAGATTGATCAAAATTAAACCTAATTGTTAGAAATTAAGATTTAACTGAATACAAGAAATAGGAAAATATGTGCAAAATGACAGATTTGCCCCTTCTTAACAATGTGTGGAATTTTGAAACAGTCCATGTGTTGCCCTAGAACTTGCATAATTTTTCATGGATGATCTGGGGTTGTTCTGATGCCCATTTGAACGAAAGGTAGTTGTTTTCTTATAAGGCTCGGCATGACGATCAATTTGATACCAACTTCAAGCCATGGATCTTGTTTTTAGGGCACAATCATGTGACTTGAAATTTGAATAAATATTGAAACTTTGGATCAATTGTGTGCTCGTTCCTTGATGTTTTTCTGTAATTTCTTCGCTGGATCACATTGAGCATACCGTCACGATCACGGTGCAACAAAGGCAGCTCAGTTCCATGCCTGGACGAAGATTTTGCAACTTTTAAGTTTTGGCCAGAATCTGGAATCCTGGCGATAAAATTTTAAATCACTTCACCGGCTTCGTGTGAGGAATTCGACTGTTCATCATGTACGGGGTTCGAACTAGAGATAGCCTTAGACCTTACGAACGAGATGGAGTTAAATTCACGTCGATCAGGCTCGCGAACGGTGTGATTTGGCTGCTCGAGAGGGGCATGATGCTACTGATTTTCCTGCACTTTCTTCACGGATCAACAACTTCTCTCTAGCTTTTCTTCGCGTTCGGGCATCGTCGTGGAGCGTGCCACATATCGAAACGCTCGTCTTGACGAGACGAACACGCTCACGAAATTTGAGTGCAATCCAACTTGAGATGGGTGAGATATGAGCCTTGAAAGTCACTGATCATGACTGCCCCTTTAATGGAGTTGAGTTGCAGGGTGGCCGCACAGGAATAGTATTAGGCTCCTCTTATTCGCTCTTTTGCCTATAACTTCTTTCTGGGATGTCCATTCAAGCTGAAATTTGACCCCTGGGGGTTTTCAACAGTGTCGGATGTAATGGCGGTGGTCCCACTGCAAATTAAGGCACCAAAAATATAACTCTACTTATAGGATCCGTTTCAGGGTATTAGGGGTTGATTCTACATAAAATGTTTCTCAGTCTGCGCTACCTTAGACATGTCAGAATATGACAAAACTTGGCAAGAGACTTTTGAGAGTCTTTATGAAGATTTTGGTCAGATTTAGGGCTATTCGAAGACTATCGAAATTTTCATTGTTTGTTAGGCTTTATTGACCGGGAACCCGTGATGATGAAAAATGTCTTCCAACAGTATTTTTCTCTAAAGAAATAAATTGAAGTACTCTTTGAATATTAGAATAAACTGAGGTATTTTTTGTTTGAAAAAAAAATTAAGGAATTATTTGAAAATAAAGAATAAAATGAGGAAAAAAAAATAATTTGAGATACTTTTCGTAAATAAAAAATAATATCAGGTAAAGAAAAATATAATCAAGGAACTTTTTGCTAATAAAAAATAAAACTAGTTAAAGGAAACTAATTTGAAGTAATTTTTTGTTAAAATAATAAATAGAGGTACTTTGTAGTAATAAAAAATCAGAATAAGGTAAAGAAAAATCATTTGAGGATTTTTTGTAAAAAAAATAAATTGAGGTACCCTTTGGTAATTAAAAAAAAAACTCTTGTATTTTTTATATAAAAATAAAATGGGTTACTTTTAGATAATAAAAAATAAGATGAGGTAAAGGAAAATAATTTGAGGCATTTTTTGGTTGAAAAATAAATTGGGGTATTTTTTTTGTAACAAAAAATAAATTGAGGTACCCTTTGGTAAATAAAAAAAAATCAGATACTTTTTATATAAAAATAAAATGGGCTACTTTTAGGTAATAAAAGATAAGATGAGGTAAAAGAAAATAATTTGAGCCATTTTTTGGTTAAAAAATAAATTGGGATAATTTTTTTGTGAGAGAAAATAAAATGAGGTAAAGAAAAATAAAAATAATTTGATGTATTTGTTGTGACAAACATAAATTCCTGTGTTCTTTTTTACAAATAAAAAGAAAATGCAGTAAGAACAAATTATTTGCGGTATTTTTTGATAAATAATAAATTGAGATACTTTTTTGTAACAAAAAATAAACTGAGGTAATTTTCGTTTGAATAATAGATGTAGGTACTTTTTTGCAATAAAACATATAATGAGGTAAAGAAAAAACATTTGACCTATTATTTGAGGTTATTTATTGAAATAAAAAATAAGAATGAGGTAAAGAAATAAAATTTGAGGTGTTTTTTACTAAAATAAATAAATTGAGGTACGTTTGGCAAACCAGAATAAACTGAGGTATTATTTGTCTACAAATACATTGAGGAGTTATTTGATAATAAAAAATAAAATGAGACAAAGAAAAATAATTTTAGATATTTTTTGGTAAAAAAAATAATTTTGAGGTAATTTTTGGAAATAAAAAATAACATCATCCAAAAAAAAATATAATGAGGTATTTTTGCGGCAAAAAAATAAATTCAGTAACTTTTAATTAATTAAAATAAAGTGAGGTATTTTGTTTCATAAACAAATCGGTTGAAGTATTTTTGGTAATCAAAAATAAAATTTCGTTAAAAAAAATTTATGTTGACTTATTTTTTGTTAAAAAATAATTGGGTTGCCTTTTTATAATAAAACATTAAATGGGGTAAGGAAAAATAATTTGAGGTATTTTCTTGGTCAAAGAATTAATTGAGGTAAATTTTGGAAATTAAAATAAACTGAGATATTTTTCGTTTTAAAAATGAATTGTGCTACTTTTCGGTAAAAATAATAATTAAATATGGTAAAGAACAGTTATTTGAGGTATTTCTTACGTTAAAAAAATAATTTGAGGTCCTCTCCGGTAATTAAAATAAACTGAGGTGTTTTTCAGTAAAAAAATAAATTGAGGTACTCTTTGGTAATTAAAATAAATTGAGGTACTTTTTGGTGACCCCAAAAAAAAAAAAATGTGGTAACTAAAAATAGTTTGAGATATGTTTTTGTAAGAAAAAATAAAATATAGCAAAGAAAAATACTTTGATGGTAATAAAAAATAAAATGACGTAAGGAAAAATAATGTGAGTTATTTTTTGGTAAAAAAATATATTGAGCAACATTTTGGTAATTAACAATAAACTAGTTCAAACAATTTATTGTTTGAAAAATAAATTGAGGTACTTTTTTGTAATTAAAAAAAAAAATGAGGTAGAGAAAAATAATTCGAGGTATTCACTAAATAAATACATTGAGGTACTCTTTGCAAATTATAATAACTTGAGGTTTTTTACGTTTGAAAAATAAATTGTGGAATTATTTGTAAATAAAGGAAAAAATGAAGCAAAAAAAATAATTTGAGGTAGTTTTGGAAAATAAAAAATAATATCTGATAAAGAAAATTGTAATGAGGTATTTTTGATGAAAAAAATAAATCGAGGAACTTTTTTCTATGAAAAAATAAAACTAGTCAAAGGAAACTAATTTGTGGTATTTGTTGTTAAAATAATAAATAGAGGTACTTTGTGGTATAAAAAAAAAAAAAAATCAAGTAAAGAAAATAATTTGAAGATTTTTTATAAAAAAAAATACATTGAGGTTTCCTTTGGTAATTAAAAAATAAATCACGTATTTTTTATATGAAAGTAAAATGGGCTACTTTTAGGAAGTAAAAAAATAAGATGAGGTAAAAGAAAATAATTTGAGCCATTTTTTGGTTAAAAAATAAGTTGGGATAATTTTTTTGTAACAAAAATTAAAATGCGGTAAAGAAAAATAAAAATAATTTGATGTATTTGTTGTGACAAAAATAAATTGGTGTGTTCTTTTTTGTAAAAAAAAAATAAAATGAGGCAAGAAAAAATAATTTACGGTATTTTTTGGTAAAAAATAAATTCAGACACTTTTTTGTAACAAATTATAAACCGAGGTATTTTTCGTTTGAGTAATAGATTAAGGTACATTTTTCCAATAAAACATAAAATGAGGTAGAGAAAAAACATTTGAGCTATTATTTGGTAAGAAATAAGTTGAGGTTATTTATTGAAATAAAAAATAAGAATGAGGTAAAGAAATATAATTTGAGGTGTTTTTTCCTAAAATAAATAAATTGAGGTACGTTTGGCAAGCCAGAATAAACTGAGGTATTATTTGTCTATAAATACATTGAGGAGTTATTTGATAATAAAAAATATAATGAGATAAAGAAAAATAAATTGAGGTATTTTTTGGTAAATAGAAAATAACATCACGCAAAGAAAAATATAATGAGGTATTTTTTCCAAAAGAATAGATTGATGAACCCTTTGGTAATTAAAAAAAAAAAACTCAGGTATTTCTTTTATAAAAATAAAATGGGCTATTTTTAGGTAATAAAAAAGAAGATGAGGTAAATGAAAATAATTTGAGGCACTTTTTGGTTAAAAAATAAAGCAAGGTATTTTTTTTAAAACAGATAATAAAATGAGGTAAAGAAAAATAAAAATAATTTGATGTATTTGTTGTTAAAAAAATAAATTGGTGTGCACTTTTCGTAATAAAAAATAAAATGAGGTAAGAAAAAATAATTTGCGGCATTTTTTGATAAAAAAAAAACTTATTTTTCGTTTGAATAAGAGATTGAGGTACTTTTTTTCAGTAAAACATAAAATGAGGTAAAGAAAAGTAATTTGAGGTATTTCTTTGACATCTAATTATTTTTCTTTGCCTCATTTTATTTTTTCTTACAAAAAAATATCTCAAACCATTTTTCTATACCTCATTTTTTTTTTCGGTCAACAAAAAGTACCTCAATTTATTTTAGTTACCAAAGAGTACCTCAATTTATTTTACTTACTAAAAAACACCTCAGTTTATTTTAATTACCGAAAAGGACCTCAAATTAATTTTTTAAATTGAATTTATTTCTTTACTAGAAAAAATACCTCATTATATATTTTTTTACCAGCTGTTATTTTTTATTTCCCAAAAGTTTCTCAAAGTATTTTTTTAAACTGAATTTACTTTTTTTACAAGAAAAAATACCTCATTATATTTTTCTCTATCTTATAATACTTTTTATTTCCCAAAAGTACCTCAAATTATTTCTTGTGTCTCATTTTAATCTTTATTTCCAAATAATTCCTCAATTTTTGAAAAATACCTCAATTTATTCTACTTTGCAAAGAGTACCTCAAATTATTTCTTCAGGGAAAAATACCTCAGTTTATTCTAATTTGCAAAGAGTACCTCAAATTATTTCTTAAACGAAAAATACCTCGAATTATTTTTCTTTAACTAATTTTTTCTTTATTTTAAAAAATAACCTCGACTTGTTTTTTTTACGAAAAAATACCACAAATTATTTTTCTATGCCTCATTTAATTTTTTATCACAAAGTACTTCAATTTATTTTTCAAACAAAAAATACCTCAGTTTACTGTTAATTACAAAAAGCAGCTCAATTTATTTTTTACCAAAAAATACCTCACATTATTTTCCTTACGTAATTTTATTTTTTATTTCCAAAATGCACATTGATTTATTTTTTTTACAAAAAATGCATCAAATTACTTTTGTTTGCCTCATTTTACTTTTTCTTAACAAAAAATATCAGAAACTATTTTTCATTACCTCCTTTTGTTTTTCCGGTCACCAAATAGTACCTCAGTTTATTTTAGTTACCAAAGAGTATCTAAATTTATTTTTCTTACTAAAAAAATTCTCAGTTTATTTTAATTACCGAAGAATACTTCAAATTACATCTCTTTAGCATATTTAATTGTTATTTTTACCAAAAAGTAGCTCATTTTGATTTAAAAACGAAAAATATCTCAACTTATTTTAATTTTCAAAATTTACCTCAATTTTTCGTTTGACCAAGAAAATACCTCAAATTATTTTTCTTTGCCCCATTTTATTTATTATTACCAAAAGGTTCCTCATTTTGTTTTTTAACAAAAAATACATCAAAACAAATTTTGTTTTACCATATTTTATTTCTTATTACCGAAAATACCTCAACCGATTTGTTTACAAAACAAAAAACCTCAGTTTATTTTGATTACCAAAAAGTTACTGAATTTATTTTCTTACAAGAAAAAATGCCTCATTATATTTTTCTTTACCTGATGTTATTTTTTATTTCCCAAAGTCTCCTCCATTTTCTTTATTTTTTACTAAAAAATACCTCAAATTATTTTTCTTTATCTCATTTTATTCTTTATTACCAAATAATTCATTAATTTATTTGTAAACGAAAAATACCTCAGTTTATTTTGATTTGCCAAACGTACCTCAACTTATTTATTTTAGCAAAAAGCACCTCTAATTTTTTTTCTTTACCTCATTTTTATTTTTTATTTCTATAAATAACCTCAACATATTTTTTACCAATTAAAAGCACCAATTATTTTTTTTTTGCCTCATTTTATGTTTTATTGCAAAAAAGTACCTCAATCTATTATTCAAATGAAAAATACCTCAGTTTATTTTTGGTTACCAAAAAGTATCTCAATTTATTTACTACCAAAAAGTGGCGCAAATTATTTTTTCTTACCTCATTTTACTTTTTATTAAAAAAAAGAGCACACCAATTTTGTTTTTCCACAACAAATACATCTAATTATTTTTATTTTTCTTTACCTCATTTTTATTTACTTTCGCAAAAAAAATGCCTCGAACATTTGTCCTTGCATCATCTTATTTTTTTATTACCCAAAAATAGCCCTTTTTATTTTTTATGTAAAAAGTACTTGAGTTTTTTTTTTTTTAATTACCAAAGGACAACGCAATTTATTTATTTTTAATAAAAATCCTCAAATTATTTTTCTTTACGTTAATTGGTTTTTTATTACCAAAAAGTACCTCTATTTAGTCTTTTAACAAAAAACATTACGTAAAGTTAGTTTTTCTTTAACAAAAAACATTTTCTCGATTTATTTTTCTTATAAAAAATATGTTATTATATTTTTCTTTACCTGAATTTATTTTTTATTTCCCGAAAGTACCGCAAATTATTTCTTTTGCTTCATTTTATTCTTTATTTCCAAATAACTCAATTTATTTTTCAAACGAAAAATACCTCAAATTATTTCTTTAACGAAAAATACCTCAAGTTATTCTAATTTGCAAAGAGTACCTCAAATTATTTCTTTAGCAAAAATACCTCGAATTATTTTTCTTTACCTATTTTTTTTTTATTTTAAAAAAAAACCTCAAATTATTTTTTTACAGCAAAATACAACAAATTATTTTTCTATACCTCTTTTTTTTTTTACCACAAAAAATTACCTCAATTTATTTTTCAAACGAAAAATACCTCAGTTTATTGTTAATTGCCAAAGAGCAGCTCAATTTATGTTTTACCAAAAAATACCTCACATTATTTTTCGTTAGGTAATTTTATTTGTTATTACCAAAATGCACCTTGATTTTTTTTTTTTTACAAAAAATACATCAAACTTTTTTTCTTTGCCTCATTTTATTTTTTCTTGCCAAAAAATATCTCAAACTATTTTTCTTTACCTCTGTTTTTTTTTTCAGTTACCAAAAAGTACCTCAGTTTATTTTAATGACCAAAGAGTACCTCAATTTATTATGTTACTAAAAAACCCCTCAGTTTATTTTAATTGCCGAAAAGGACCTCAAATTAGTTTTTTAAACTGAATTTTTTTTTTTACAAGAAAAAATACCTCATTATATTTTTCTTTACCTTATATTACTTTTTATTTCCCAAAAGTACCTCAAATTATTTCTTTTGCCTCATTGTGTTCTTTATTTTCAAATAATTCCTCAATTTATTTCTGAAATGAAAAATAACTCAGTTTATTCTAATTTGCAAAGTGTACCTCAAATTATTTCTTTAGCAAAAAATACCTTAGTTTATTTTAATTTTCAAACAGTACCTCAAATTATTTCTTTAACAAAAAATACCTCGAATTATTTTTTTTTACCTAATTTTTTCTTCATTTTCGAAAATAACCTCGAGTAATTTTTTTTAAGGAAAAATACCACAAATTATTTTTCTATACCTCATTTTATTTTTATCACAAAAAAGTACCTCAATTTATTTTTTAAATGAAAAATACATCAATTTATTGTTAATTACAAAAAGAAGCTCAATTTATTTTTTACCAAAAAATACCTCACATTATTTTTCTCACGTAATTTTATTTTTTATTACCAAAATGCACATTGATTTATTTTTTTAACAAAAAATGCATCAAATTACTTTTGTTTGCCTCATTTTATTTGATCTTAAAAAAAAATATCTCAAACTATTTTTCATTACCTCGTTTTCTTTTTTCGGTCACCAAAAAGTACCTCAGTTTATTTTAGTTACCAAAGAGTACCTAAATATATTTTTCTTACTCAAAAACACCTCAGTTTATTTTAATTACCAAAGAGTACATGAAATTATTTTGTTAACCAAAAAAATACCTCAAATTACTTTTCTTTAGCATATTTAATTGTTATTTTTACAGAAAAGTAGCTCATTTTATTTTTAAAGCGAAAAATATCTCAGCTTATTTTAATTTCTGAAACTTACATCAATTTATTGTTTGACCAAGAAAATACCTCAAATTATTTTTCTCTGTCCCATTTTAATTATTATTACCAAAAGGTTCCTCACTTTATTTTTTAACAAAAAATACATCAAAACAAGTTTTCTTTTACCATATTTTATTTCTTAGTACCGAAAATACCTCAACCGATTTGTTTACAAAACAAAAAACCTCAGTTTATTTTAATTACCAAAAAGCTACTGAATTTATTTTTTTGCAAGAAGAAATGCCTCATTATATTATTTTTTATCTGATGTTATTTTTTTTTTCCCAAAGTCTCCTCAATTTTCTTTTTTTTTTACCAAAACATTCCTCAAATTATTTTTCTTTGTCTCATTTTATTCTTTATTACCAAATAATTCATCAATTTATTTGTAAACAAAAAATACATCAGTTTATTTTGATTTGCCAAATGTACCTCAATTTATTTATTTTAGCAAAAAGCACCTCAAATTTTTTTCATTACCTCATTTTTATTTTTTATTTCTATAAATAACCTCTACATATTTTTTACCAATTAAGAACACCTATTATTTTTCTTTGCCTCATTTTATGTTTTATTGCAAAAAAGTACCTCAATCTATTTTTCAAACGAAAAATACCTCAGTTTATTTTTGGTTACCAAAAAGTATCTCAATTTATTTTGTATCAAAAAATGCCGCAAATTATTTTTCTTACCTCATTTTACTTTTTGTTATAAAAAAAAGCACACCAACTTTTTTTTTCCAAAACAAATACATCAAATTATTTTTATTTTTCGTTGCCTCATTTTTATTTTCTTTTTCAAAAATAATGCCTCAAACTGTTTTCCTTTGCATCATCTTATTTTTTTATTACCCAAAAGTACCCATTTTTATTTTTATGTAAAAAGTACTTGAGTTTTTTTTTTTTTAATTACCAAAGGGTACCTCAATTTATTTATTTTTATAAAAAATCCTAAAATTATTTTTCTTTACGTTATTTTATTTTTTATTACCAAAAAGTACCTCTATTTAGTCTTTTAACAAAAAACTTTACTTAAAGTTAGTTCCCTTTAAGTAGTTTTATTTTTTATTAGCAAAAAGTTCCTCCATTTATTTATTTTTATCAAAAATGCCTCATTTTTTTTTTTTTACCTAAATTTATTTTTTATTTCCCAAAAGTACCTCAAATTATTTCTTTTGCTTCATTTTATTCTTTATTTCCAAAGAATTCCTCAATTTATTTTTCAAACGAAAAATACCTCAGTTTATTCTAATTTCCAAAGAGTACCTCAAATTATTTCTTTAACGAAAAATACCTTAGTTTATTCTAATTTGCAAAGAGTACCTCATATTATTTCTTTAGCAAAAAATACCTCCCGAATTATTTTTCTTTACCTAATTTTTTTTTTTTTGAAAAAAACCTCAAATTATTTTTTTACGGCAAAATACAACAAATTATTTTTCTAGACCTCTGTTTTTTTTTTACCACAAAAAAGTACCTCAATTTTTTTTCAAACAAAAAATACCTCAGTTTATTGTTAATTGCCAAAGAGCAGCTCAATTTATTTTTTACAAAAAAATGCCTCACATTATTTTTCCTTAGGTAATTTTATTTGTTATTACCAAAATGCACCTCGATTTCTTTTTTTTACAAAAAATACATCAAATTATTTTTCTTTCCCTCACTTTATTTTTTCTCACCAAAAAATATCTCAAACTATTTTTCTTTACCTCATTGTTTTTTTTCAGTCACCAAAAAGTACCTCAGTTTATTTTAGTTACCAAAGAGTACCTCAATTTAATTTTCTTTCTAAAAATCACCTCAGTTTATTTTAATTACCGAAAATACCTCAAATTACTTTTTTAAACTGAATTTATTCGTTTACAAGAAAAAATACCTCATTATATTTTTCTCTACCTGATATTACTTTTTATTTCCCAAAAGTACCTCAAATTATTTCTTTTGCCTCATTATATTCTTTATTTTCAAATAATTCCTCAATTTATTTTTCAAACCAAACATTACCTCAGATTATTCTAATTTGCAAAGAGTATCTCAAATTATTTCTTCAGCGAAAAATACCTCAGTTTATTCTAATTTGTAAATAGTCCCTCAAATTATTTCTTTAATGAAAAATACCTCGAATTATTTTTTTTTACCTAATTTTTTCTTTATTTTCAAAAAAAACGTCGCCTTTTTTTTTTTGGAAAAATATCACAAATTATTTTTCTATACCTCATTTTATTTTTTATCACGAAAAAGTACCTCAATTTATTTTTCAAACGAAAAATACCTCAATTTATTGTTAATTACAAAAAGCAGCTCAATTTATTTTTTACCAAAAAATACCTCACATTATTTTCCTTACGTAATTTTATTTTTTATTACCAAAATGCACATTTATTTATTTTTTTTACAAAAAATGCATCAAATTACTTTTGTCTGCCTCATTTTGTTTTTTCTTAACAAGAAATACCTCAAACTATTTTTCATTACCTCATTTTTTTTTCTAGGTCACCAAAAAGTACCTCAGTTTGTTTTAGTTACGAAGGAGAACCTAAATTTATTTTTCTTACAAAAAAGCACCTCAGTTTATTTTAATTACCCCTTCGAGAAGGAAGGGGTAGATGCGTTGTTCCAGTTATTATTGGAGCAGAATATGATCCAGCTTCTAGAAATCAAGTTCTTCAAGCAATCTGCCCTCGACGATCAGGTGAATTATTGTGCTTACCATTGGAGGATTAATCATCCTACGGATGACTGCTACACGCTGAAGGACATCATCGAGGCCCTGATTCAGAAGGGTCAGATAAATCTCGAAGACCTAAAGAAGGCCTTCGGGGCAGCTGCGGCCTCCCATGTTGTAACCATCCAAGAGGAGGATGAAGTGCCTAGAATTCTCTACACCTTTTTCATTTTAATGTTTCAGGAAGGCATAATCACACCAAAGCAGGCAAGGCAACACTTTTTCCTTATTAAGGGGACTGAAGATTGTTGGTGTCCATATCATCAGATAAGAGGTCATTACTTGTCAAAATACACAACTTTCCTTGACAAATTCGCAAAGAAGATGCGGGAGTATCAAGAATTCTACAATCTTCCCGTAAGTGATCCTCAAATGATTCCCGCATCGGGGCAAGAAGATCTCACAAGGCGGGACCTTCCCATCAATGACTCAGACCCTGCGGAACCCTCAACTTCTCAGCCATGGATGATCTACCATGGCCAAAGCAGACTCAAGTCTTTGAAGCGAGAAGCAGTTCATCAAGCTAAGGCTGTTCACTAGCCCATTGAGACGAATCACACATTACGTCAGAAAACCAGAAAGAGATGGGCACCAAGGGCTGCCCGACGAAGAAATAAGACCTCTCAACCCACAGTTGAGCAGAATTTTTCAGGCCCCTTCCTCCATTGCCAACTTTGCTGGACTTCATCCCCGACACGATCCTTTTTCCTTCTTTTCCTGCTCTCATTCTCTTATGTCTTCTACAGATACGACCTTGATGTGCCCAGACTTCAAGGCTCTTGATCGAGAATTCTAAGGAATCAATATAAGCGGGACGTAGCGGAAGCGATTGAAGAACACCTTGGCATAGGCAACAGGATTCTTAACAGTTGCTGATGCCCTGACAGCTGAAGCCAAGGCAGAGCCACGTTCATCAAAGAAGTGCAAGAAGTCAAAGCCAAAGAAGCCCTAGTGGCCCCTTGAGCCTGACTTCGAGCAGAGATTGAGAGAATCAAGACGACAATGCTTCTATTCTCAGGAGGTATTCCACATGATATAAGTTTGTGAAGAACTAGCTGGCTTGGAGCAAACACTTCAAGCATCCGTACAAATACCGTATGGTTCATATGAATACACTCTTCACATAAACATCACTGAACCTCAATTCCCCTCTAATGTTCAAGACAAGCCTCTCCAACCTGACGTGTCCACCACGTTGGAGGTTGACCTTTTCATCACTCGATTCTAGGGAGGTGCAGAAATATGACCCACTCTAGACCTCTATCAGAGGTAGAAATGTTAGGATTATGGGCCTCTGCACTTGAGGTTGATCAACAAATCTCTGAGAACGACGATGAAGAACTTCAAGAGGCTCCAGAAGAATGGGAAGAAGGTGGTCAAGCCACAGTTGATGAACTTGAGGAAATAAATCTTGAAGATGAAGCGGATCCCAGACCCACTTTCATTTAAGAGAATATGTCTCTTGGAGAAAAAGAAGATTTCACCACCTTCTTGAAAGCAAACCGAGACATCTTTGCTTGACACTATCATGAGATGCCTGCGTTAGACCCTCAAGTAGTAGTTCACCATCTTGACATCGATCCAACTATCAAACCAGTTAAACAGAAGTTGAGAAGGTTCAAGCCTGACCTCGAGATGCAGATACACACCGAGATAACCAAGCTCAGACATGCAGGTTTCATCCGGGAAGTCAAATACTTGAAATGGCTAGAAAATGTCGTTCTGGTCAAGAAAAAGAATGGTCAAATGACAGTGTGTATTGACTTTCATGATTTGAACACTGCTTGTCCTAAAGATGACTTTCTGTTTCCATTCATCGAGATGCTCATCGACTCTACAGCTCACTGCCAGATCTTCTCCTTCATGGATGAATACTTCGGATATAATCAAATAAGGATGGCGCTCGAATATGAAGAGCCCACCGCATTCTTAACTCCAAAAGGGGTTCTGTTACACAATGATGCCGTTTGGATTAAAGAATGCTGGGGCAACATATCAGAGAGCAATGACGACCATTTTCAAAGATATGATACACAAAGAGGTGGAGTGTTATGTAGATGAGTTGGTGGTAAAATCTGAAGAGAAGGATGCTCACATGAAGGACCTTGAAAAAGTATTTGAGCGACTACGTCTTCATCAACTTAAAATGAACCCGCTAAAATGCTCTTTCAGAGTGCGCTCCAAAAAATTCTTTGGGTTCATCGTCAGACATCGAGGGCTTGAAGTTGAGTCAGTTAAGATCAAGGATCTCAAAAAAATGCCATCACCCACAACACTTCGAGAACTGCGCTCTCTTCAAGGGCAACTGGCATTCATTTGCAGGTTCATCTCAAACCTCTCAGATCGTTGTAAACCCTTTGCACATATGCTAAAGAAAGATACCCCATTCATCTGGGATGAAGCATGTCAGGCAGCCCTTGATGACATCAAGCATTATTTGCTTAACTCTCCAGCGCTCATTTGTACATGACTGTTCTAGACGAGTCACTCGGAGCATTGTTGGCACAAAACAATGAAGAGGGAAAAGAGACTGTGTTATACTACCTCAGCCGAAGGATGCAAGGAGCCGAGAGAAACTATCCCCCTATTGAGAAAATGTGTCTAGCTCTAATCTTCACAGTAAAAAAACTCCGCCATTACTTGCTTGGTCATGAAATGAAACTTAAATCAAAAGCTGATCCTATAAAATTTCTCATGACACACCCATATTTGTCAGGACGCCTTGCCAAGTGGGCATTATTGCTGAAGGAGTTTGACGTCACATATGTCCCACAAAAGGCCATCAAGGGCTAGGCCTTGGCTGACTTTCTAGCAGCACACCTCGTGCCCACTGAATCTCCTCTATCGAGCGACCTCCCTGATGAAGAAGTATTATGTGTCGACCTTGCTCTTGTGTGGGAATTATACTTCGACGGAGCCTTCCAATCCGAACGAGGAGGTGCTGGAGTCGTATTATTGACTCCTACAAGAGGAATACTGCCACTTTCTTTCTCTCTCGCTCAAGTTGATTCTCATAATGAAGCAGAATATCAGGCCCTTATAATCGGACTCGAGATAGCTTGCGATCTCGACTTGGAGCAGCTCAAGATCTATGGACACTCTGAGTTGGTTATTTGACTACTCAAAGGGATTTATGATGTAAGACAAGACACCCTCAAGTCTTATCACAATACCACAAAATCGTATATGGTCCAATTCGAAGACGTATCCTTGAGTCACATCCTCAGGAGGCTAAAGTCGCCGGCTGATGCACTTGCGAAACTCAACATTACAATTCAGTTATTGTCATCAGAACCCACACTTGTTTAGGTGGGGGAACGGGACACATCATGCTAAGAACTGAAGTCGATGCGGATGACGAGAGAAATATCTTCCCCGAGTGTCCTCCTTATCCATTTGGAGCACTTATATCAGCTAAAGAAGTAATCAAGACCAAACAAGAAATAGCACAAAGTTGAGGAGCTAAGGGTCGAAATCAAGAACCACAATTCTTTGACCCAATATGTGCAGAAATTGAGCCGGTCGAAGATTGGAGAGACCCCATTTCTAGTTTCCTAAAACATGGCAGGCTCTCGAATGATCGTGCCGAACGTAACATTATACGTCGAATGTCTACCAAGTATACCCTCCACAAAGATGATATTCTCTTTAGACGGTCATTCAACGGCATTCTTCTGAGATGTGTCGACATCCAAGAGGCAAATATGGTGTTAGAAGAAGTCCACTCAGGCATTTGTGGGCTGCACCAGTCCGGTCCTAAGCTCTATGAACGAATACGCATGTTGGCATACTATTGACCTTCTATGATCACTGATTCCTTAAGCTATGCCCACAAGTGCTAGGTATGACAAATACACTCCAGCCCGGATCACCAGCCTCTAGAGCCCTTACACCCTACGGTTGCATCATGGCCCTTCTCACAATGAGGTATGGATATCGTAGGGCCCATTTACCCCCCTTCCGCAATGGGCCATGTTCTCATCCTAGCTGCAACAAATTATTTCTCTAAGTGGGCTAAAGCGGTCCCCATTAAGCAAGTTCTTGGGACAACGGTGGCCTACTTTGTTGGACATAATATCATATACCGCTTCGGAGTGCCTAACCGGTTCATATCTGACAATGGCCCTCAATTTAGAAGCATCACATAGATCGCCTAGTTAATCAGTTCGGTTTCGAATGGAGGTACTCGACTATGTACCACCCTCGGGTGAATGGATTAGCTGAGGCTTTCAATAAGACTCCATGCAATGCTCTAAGAAAGTTAGTATAAAAAAAAAGAAGAACTGACATGAGAGGCTTCCCGAAGCACTGTGGGCTCATCGCACTACTATACAAAATACTACTGATTCCACTCCTTATTCTTTGGTTTATGGGGGTGAAGCAGTTTTACCTCTCGAAATACAAATCCCTTCATTGCGAGTAGCTATTCACCAGGGAATAACTGAAGATGAGAAAGTCAAGCTCCGGTATCAAGAACTAGATGCACTCAATGGAAAAAGGTTAGAGGCTCAGCAGAACCTTGAACTCAACCAAGGGAGAATGAAGAGGGCTTTTGAAAAATTGGTCAAGATCCGCTCATTTACCAGTGGTTATTTAGTCTTAGTAGTCAAGAGGCATATTGTTATGCATGGATGGCATAAAGGAAAGTTTGAGCCTAAGTGGGAAGGTCCCTTTATAGTAAAAAAGGTCTCGCCCAACGGGGCCTACATACTAACACATCCTGGTGTAGAAGAGGCAATGCCCCTTATCAACGGGCGATACCTAAAGACGTACTATCTGTGATGCGTACGGACTCAACGCGAAAACAAGCAAGATAGTCCAAAAAAAATGCTAACGTTTTTCTTTTATATTGCAGTAAAAATGAGTTACAAGTTACAAGAACCCATTACTAAGGAGGTTACAAGTTTCTTGCGTCTGAGGATAAGAGGACGATTACAAACCAAAACTTGTGCTTTTTCTCTCGCATCTGAGAGTAAGAGGATGGTTACAGGCCTAACAAATGCCTGTCCCATGAGGAAGAAGCAAACCCACAAAAGGAAGGACCTTCTCATGAAGAAGAAACGAAACCACTTGGAGAGTTAGCTTTACTTCATCTGATGAGTAAGAAGATGGTTACAGGCCAGAAGACAAAGCAAAGCCACTCGAAGAAGTTAGCCTCAGTTCATCCGACGTGTATGTCAAACATACAAGCCAGATACCTCATCTGATGTGTATGTCAAACATAGGACGTAGGATCCATTCGACGTGTATATCAAACATATAACATGGGCTGCCTTAGAAAAGACCTAGCCTATGATGAGAAGCACACTCTGTTCACGGTGGGTGCCCTTCCACAGAACAATGTGGACCTCATTGTTGTCCTGGAGGATTTGGCTTCCAACAGATACCCCAAGCGACGCCTCATCCTTCGTCACTTTTTACCGGCCCATGGACATCGCCGTACGTAGCTCATTGCCGAGGGTCGCGAACCCCGCACGTGACTTACTGACACATGCGAACATCTTTCTTCGCTTCTTGATAAGCCACATGTGCTGACGAGCACCCACTGTAGCCATCGCTGGTTGAGTTCTCTAAAGGCCAGTGTCAGTTGTGCTCCTAACCCTTAGCATTGGCTGTTTTTCTTGAGGGTCGATGCCTGTTGTATCAACAGTCCAAATCATTAGCGCTGGTTACCTTAACACTAGTTGGACTTCTGTTAACACCTACCCTGTAGTGACTGCTCGTCTCCCGAGATTCCTCGTTTTCACACCTCCTTAAATGGTCATAGGATTTCTAAAGATGACGGTTCACCTCCAGCAACTGTACACCTTCCTCGCGACGATTCATGTCCAGCAACTGTACGCCTTCCTTGCGACAGTTAACCTTCAGTGGCCATACGCCTTCCCCACGACGTTTCACCTCCTGTAGCCGTGTGGCCCACCTTCGGTGACCTTTTGTCTTCTGCAGGAATTGCTCCCACAGGGCCGAAAACTCACAAATAACTTTCCCGCCTATCGTTTTGATCTGAACATCCCCAGAACCTTGTCTGGAAAACTCTGCGACACCATGAAAGTATCGAAAAACTTCCACAACAGTCGGGAAACCCCTTAAAAGCCCCCGGAATGCGCTCAAGACGTGCAAAAATACTCATTGTTGTGTTTTCCCCCATCTTCCCGAGAGAAAAACGATAGCCAAAGCCTCCTCTGCTTCCTGGAAAACTCTCCTTCCCTATAACTCTCTCTGCAATTTTGCCAAATTCTGGGCAAAGTATGCACTCCGAAGGTCTTCTCAGTAAAACCCTTGCTAGAATCCTGCTGCCTGCCAAAGAACCTGCCCTGACAGTTGCTGAAGTCCCACTGATCTAAAACTTCAACCGAGCACTCTCTCCTCACGGCTAAAGAAAACTAGCTTAAGTTTTTACCCTTGGTGAAAAATAAGGGAAAAACGGGGTTTTATCCCCTTATATAGACTACACTGCCCTAAAAATCCCTTGACAAACTCGAAATACCAGTTGCATCCAAGGGAAGGCAAGCGATAACGCGTCGGGTCGGGCTTCGACACGAGGCCCGAGGAACTCTCATCAATCCATCCCCAGCGTCAGTTGATGCAATGCCAGGTAAATTTCTAAACAAACCTAGCACCAGTTGACATAGTGCTAGGTGTGTTTTCAAATACAACCTAGCGCCAGTTGACTTAGCGCTGCGAGTGTTTTCAAATACAAATTAGCACCAGTTGTCTTAACGCCAAGTGTGTTTTCAAATACAACCTTAGCACCGGTTGACATAGTGTTGGGTGTGTCTCTGAAACGACCCTAGCATCGGTTAACTCAGCGCCAGTTGACTTTAGATGATATCATGGGTCATTCACAATGCCAACTGAGCAGTGTCGATTGTGTTATAACTCAGCATCAGTTGTGTTGTGAGAACTCAGTGTCAGTTGCATTGTGAGAACTTAGCGCCACTTGTGTTGTGAGAACTCAGCGCTCGTTGAAAAATCACAACAAACCATCAACACTACATGTGGCGCCGACCGTATTTCAAGCAGTATATGCCCTACCACTATCCCTAATAGACTTGCATCCGGGCCATTGCACCTAAATTGTGACCTCCTCAATGGAGTTATGAGCTGTCCGTCCTTCCCCACTAGGAGTCACACCCATACTACGGCCCATCATCCCCAAGGAGTAGGGTTACCGGCCATAAAGACTCATCTTTCACCCTAGAGAGCTAGAGAGTGTCTTACCCCCTTAAACACCACAGCAAAGTCCACTTTTGTTGGTCATCCTTCATCAGGTCACCATTTAAACCTAGCCCTTAGTTTGTGAATGGTCTTACCCATGTTATCCCTAGGGAGTCAGATTACCATCTACAGGCCTATTCCCAATGGAGCTCCGCTTACATGGCGACCCACACCACGGTCCATGCTGCATGACCCTAAACTGCACAACCCTGGTCTAGACACACGACCCTAAACTCCACGATCTGAATATATGACCTTAAAATGTAGTAGAGGTCTAGTTGCACGACCTTAAACTACATGGTCCAAACTATATGATCTTAAACCACAGTCTATATCTCGATCGCATGACGTTAAAATGCACAACACCATGGTCCAAACTATACGACCTTAAACTGTAGCGGACGTCAAGTTGCACGACCTTAAACTGCATGGTCCCAATTGTATGACTTTAGACTGCATAACTATAGTCCGAACTATATGACCTTAAACTATAGCGGAGGTCTAGTTGCATGACCTTAAACTACATGGTCCAAACTATATGACCTTAAACCATAGTCTACGTCTAGGTCACACGACGTTAAACTGCATTACTATGGTCTAAACTATATGACCTTAAACTATAGCGGAGGTTTAGTTGCACGACCTTAAACTGCATGGTCCAAACTATATGACATTAAACCGTAGTCTACGTCCCGATCACACGACATTAAACAACACAACACCATGGTCCAAACTATATGACTTTAAAGTGTAGCGAAGGTCAAGTTGCACAACCTTAAACTGCATAGTCCTAGTTGTGTGACTTTAAAACTGCATATCCATGGTCCCACTATATGACCTTAAACCATAGTACACGTCCTGGGCACATGACGTTAAACTGCTTTGCCCAGCTCAAGGCGGCATGACCATAAACTTGCCCCCACATACGAACACATGCCTTTAGTGTGCGCCCATCATCTGTTAGTGTGCGCCCATCACCTTCATTACCTCCCTATGAGTTTATCACCCTACATCATTCCCCAGTATGCCTCACCCATGCTCATAAAATGGTGAACCATCTTATCATCTATACTCATTGTAAGTTAGTGGGTCACCAATGTCCACTTACCTTTCATACATCACTCATATCTCATGGGTAGCCTCGAGCCATCTCCCCAAGAGAGCCAAACCACCACCATACTCATTCCATAGCCTTCATAGACTGCCATCCATCACCATTGCAGTCCAACTATATGCCCTTAAAACCACAGCCCACGTCCAGGCCGCATGACATTAAACTGTTTTGCACGGGTCAAGGAGGCATGACCATAAACTCGCCCTCACAAAAACAAAAAAAAAAAAAAAATGGGCATGGTGTATATTTAAAGAAGGGAACGCTATGAGTAAAAACGACGGATAAGCATGGTCACAAAAACATGAGTAAAAGAGTTCCGTGAATAAAAACCAGGCACGGTGAAAACCGGAAAGGGCATCATGAGTAAAAATGGACAAAAAGGAGGGACATGGCCGAAAGGTCATGGGTAAAAGAGCCCCAAATAAAAAGAAGTTGGCGAAAACCGTCTCTACGGCATTGCTTCCCCAATCTAAGTGAAAACCCGCAAAGGATGCTTGGACCAATAAACAGATGACCTTAGTCAATACTCCCTTCATTGTCAAGACGTCCAATAGGATGTAGATGTTAAAATCATCCCTGGACATTTATTCTTCAGTCTTAGGTGAATAGGTAGCCCAACCGACGTCCTTCTTTAGTTCTGGGTGAATTGGTAGCCCAGTCGACGCCCCTCTTCAGTCCTGAGTGAACAGGTAGCCTAATTGACGTCCCTCTTTAGTCTTGGGTGAATAGGTAGCCCAGTCGGCATCCTTTTTCAGTCTTGGGTGAATAGGTAACCCAGTTCACATCCTTCTTCAGTCCTGGGTGAACAGGAAGTCTAGTCGACATCCTTCTCCAGTCCTAGGTGAACTAGCCCAGTCGATGTCCTTCTTCAGCCCTAGGTAAATAGGTAGCCCAGTCGACGTTCTTCTTCAGTCCTGGGTGAATAAGTAGCCCAGTCGACATCCTTTTCCAGTCCTGGGTGAACAGGTAGCCTAACAAACATCCTTCTTCAGTCCTGCGTGAATAAGTAGCCCAGGCGACGTCCTTCTTCAGTCCTGGGTGAACAGGTAGCCCAGTCGACATCCTTCTCCAGTTTTGAGTGAACAGGTAGCCCAGTCGACATCCTTCTCAAGTCCTAGGTGAATAGGTAGCCCAATCGACATCCTTCTTCAGGGCTGGGTGACAACGTAGCCTAGTTATTGTCCCTTCTCTTACAAGACGTCCTCCCCATGCACAGAGTGTGCATGCCTTTTTCTTCTCTTACAAGACCTCCTCCCCATGCACAGAGTGTGCATGCCCTCTCCTTCTGTTACAAGACCTCCTCCCCATGCGTGGAGTGTGCATGCCTTCTCCTTCTTACAAGACCTCCTCCCCATGCATGGAGTGTGCATGTCTTCTCCTTCTCTTACAAGACCTCCTTCCCATGCACGAAGTGTGCATGCATTCTCCTTCTCTTACAAGACCTCCTCCCCATGTACAGAGTGTGCATGCCTTCTCCTTCTCTTACAAGACCTCCTCCCCATGCACGGAGTGTGCATGCCTTCTCCTTCTCTTACAAGATCTCCTCCCCATGCATGGAGTATATATGCCTTCTCCTTCCCTTACAAGACCCCCTCCTCATGCATGGAGTGTGCATGCCTTCTTCTTCTCTTATAGTCCTCCTCTCCATGCATGAAGTGTGCATGCCTTCTCCTTCTCTTATAGACCCCCCCTCTTCATGAGGCTAGGTGACAAAGTAGCCCAGTCATCATCCCCCCAAGGTAGAAACTGACAAAGCTAGGAACCTGTTGGAGACTTCAGCTCGCCTAGCCTGGACGACCAGACCTTTGGGATCGACTAATAGAACCTGCCCCCAATTGGACTCAGTAAACGAGACCAATAGTGGTACACTGATCGTTAAAAGTAAACCTAGTGTAGCAGTAAACAAATGTCACCAAAAAGTCTCTTCTCCCCCTAAATTATCCATGGACGGATTTGCGAACAATGCATCCCTACGTCTGAGCAGCCTAGTTACACCATCACGTGAATCTCCCCAGCATTCATGCGGTCCTGTGGCTAGGAAGGAACAAAGTAAAAGCCGAAAGAAACTTTTCGAATGTTTGTCCTTCTCGCTTCTCTTGAAGCACAACATTCGGTGGGGTAAGCTGTTTGAACGTATTTTTCATCACCTTGGTCCCTGGTAGGAAGCAGGTTAAGAAAGCCTACAAAATAGTGGAAAGTTCTCAAGTTTCGTCATGATCATATATGTTTAAGGCAGTGAACCCAAAGAAACAGTTTTCAAAAAATTTGCCTCTAGCACCCTGAAATGAACCTTACAACTGGAGCCACATTTTTGGTGTCTTAAATTACTGTGGGATCACCACCATTCGATTTGGAACGATCAAAAACCCTTATGGATCAAGTTTCGGCTTGATCAGACATTCCAGAACAAAGATATGAGCAAAACATTAAAACAGGAGAGGTCGCACACTATTCCCATATGACCTCACTGTACCAAAACACCATTAAAGGTGGCTGTTTTTATAGTCACAGGCAGTCACTTTTGGGGCACGTAAGTTACTCGTTCCAAGTCAGATCGCTCCCAAATTTGATGAGCGTATTCGTCTCATCAAGACGAACAATTCGATATGTGGCATGCCTAGAGTGATATCCGAACAGGGAGAAAAGCTAGAGAGAAGTTACCGATCTGTGAAGAAATTGCAAAAAATTCAGAAGCAACACACCTTGTTCGATGAACCAAATCGTGACGTTCGCACAACGGATCGCCGTAAAACTAATTCCATTGTGTGCGTGAGGTTCAGAGCTATCATTAGACCAAACCACGTGCATGATGGACGATCAGATTTCATGCACGAAGCCGATGAAGTTATTGAAATTCTGGTCGCCGGATTCTAGATTCCCGTCAAAACTCAAAAGTTGCGAAATCTTTGTTCGGGCTCCAAATCGTGTTTCGATTGTTGCCACACGATCGTGATGACATGCTTAGTGCGCTACGATGAAGAAATCACAGAAAAAAATTAAGAAAAGACCGCACTATCGATCTAAAGTTTCCAAGATTCAAACAAATTTCAAGTCTTGTGATCATGACTCAAAAATATGATTCATGGCTCGAAGTTAGTATCAAAACAATCGCCATATTGAGCCCTACAAGAAAACAATAATCTTTCGATCAAACGGGCTTCAGAACGACCTTGGGACAGCCACAGAAGATCATGCAAGTTCTCGGGCAACCATAAGGACTGTTCTAAAATTTCACACATTGTTAAGCATTTCACACAATCGTTTTGCACCCATTTTTAGAATTTCTTTTAATTCAATTAAATCTTAATTTTCAGCAATTAGATTTAATTTTGATCAATCCACGCATGTTTAGGCTCTACATAAACAGGCACTGCCTCATTGTAAAAGGACAACACGAAAACCCCCCACCACCTCTCGATATTGAGTAGATTCAATAAAAATTTCAATTCCTTGCTTGAGCCTATGAGTACTTCTTCTTCTTCTTCGAGAGAGAGGACAGAGAAGAAAACGGTACTCTTCGAGTAGGCCACTTTCTCTCTCATAACCTCTCTCCCTTATCTCTCTTCTCTTTCTCTTCTCTCTGTCAATTGATGAGACCTAGCATCAGTTGGCCTTCTCTCTCTTCTTCTATCAATTGACAAGACCTAGCACCAATTAACTTTCTCTCTCTTCTTCTGTCAACTGACGAGACCTAGCGTCGGTTGCCCCTCCCTCTCTTGATCTATCAGTCGATGAGACCTAACACTTGTTAGCATTCTCTCTCTTCTTTTGTCAATTGATGAGACCTAACGCCCATTAGCCCCCTCTCTCTTCATCTATCAGTCGGTGAGACCTAGCGCCAATTGGTCCCCTCTCTCTTTGTCTATCAGTCGATGAGACCCAGTGCCTATTGGTCTCCTCTCACTTTGTCTATCAATTGGCGAGACCTAGCATCGATTGGTCCCCTCTTTGTCAACTGGCGAGACCTAGCATAGGTTGGTCCCTCTCTCTTCGTCGATTAGTCGATGAAACCTAGGGCCGGTTGGTCCCCTCTCTCTTCGATTATCAGTCGGTGAGACCTCGGTTGGTCCCCTCTCTCTTCGTTTATCATTCGATGAGACCTAACGTCGGTTGGTCTCCTCTCTCTTCTTTTCCCATTCGGTAAGGCCTAGAGCCAACTGATTTTCCATCTCTTCTTTTATCAGCTGGCGAGACTAAGATCCAGTTCGCTCCCTTCCTCTCTTCTCATCTGACACAGTTGGTGAAGCTTGATGCCGACTGCATCATCTTGTTCCTATCTCCTGAAATACTCGGTGATGTCTAGCTCTGACTGCATCCCCTCTTCCTTCTTCGCTCTCCTTTCGTATATCCCCTTCCTCTCTTTAACCACTCCTTTGCTGCTCTCTCGTTCGACCAAGGAGGATTGAGATTGGCATCTCATGTTAGTTCTGTTGTCTAACTGTAATGTTGTCGCTCCAGGTTCTCTTGGCCCGCTTTACTGCCACAACAGACCAACCATTGTGCCTAGCTAGTCGATATCGGCAATAAGATTTAGTAGCGATCCCGTGAGCCGGTCTTAGTTACCTAGCCCGTTTTGCCACCACGTTATGTTAATTATCCACCAGTCTAGTCCCTGCCTTGACCTTCTTGCTTGGTTGAATTCTTCTCTCCCCCCGTCTTTCTTTCTTCTTCTTGAATGCGCATGTTTGTGTACGCTCATCAGAGAGGAAAAGGGTGAGGTTTGACTCACCTGTCCCATAACCTTTGCCATATATGTGTGTCATTGCAAAAAACAGAAAATAAGAAGAATATGAGCCAAGGGAGGCGATTTCGAACCTGTTTCAAGACCTTTCTTCATGATCTAAGAGGGCGCCCATGCAAGTCAGCCCGAGTAAGTCCTAAACCCACCTTTTAAATTCCTCTCTCACTGGTTGGTAACACCTGTCCCCGTTTTCGAGTGAGGTTCCCAAGAGAGCGATCTCACGAATGTCCCAGGTCTTCCCCGAAACCGACGCGAGTCGTCTGATCCCTCAGGGATCCAGAGTGTGAGCTCGAGGCACCTAACCTGTTTGGTGACTCCACTGAGGACTTACTACCCCTTAGTCGGATCGTTCTTGTTTGGCTAGTTTCTTATTTATCTGCTTTCATCATCTTTTCGCATTCACTTATGGCTGCTGGGTTCTATAACCCATTCATTCGAATTGGGATTTTCTTATCCCTTTATTTGAGAGTGTCCCAAGGGAACAAGGTCGTTCAATTTCATTCTTGACCATCCTCTTGACCAAAGACCCCTTGTCTGGCTCCCAGGTCTTAACCTGGACCAGTGTGAGGAGGGACTCGAAGGTCCCTCACTCCCTATCTCTTTGCTCTGGTGTAAATTCCAACAAGGTGCCTTGCATTGGAGGCACTTATGTTGCCGCACACAGCATGCACCCTGCCATCAGCGAGTCGCTTACCGGTCATGTTTCTGAGGTACGTCGGAAGGCTACCCAGCCCTTTCTACAAAAGGCAAGCGAGTTGCCATTGCTTCAGTGGGTCACCATAAGGCTACCCCTCACACTCCTACATTAGAGGTCTCTATCCTTAGAGGCTCAACACAGAGAGTCAGAAATCCCGTGGTCTCCACTCCTTACTCACACCACACGACTCGTGGGTCACCCACTTGAGTCAGACATCGGGGCAACCCTTCTGTTACCTTGAGTCTGTGCCTAGGATCGAACCTTCCAAGGCCAGATTCTCCACATGCCACCCATGTGCATCTCACTACTCGAGGCTATGCCATTATTGTGCCAACCAGAGTACACAGGAGATGACCTCCTCGTCCTCCTCCTATTAACACACAAGCACACCCTGTAAGGGGTAGGTCCACCCCTGTTCTCTTATAGACACCTGCTTGTAGTTCTCCGCCTCTTATAGCCAGCTCACTTTCACGGGCCCTGGTGGACTCTCAGGTCCCTCAATATCCTTCTTCAAGGGGCATGTGTCGCCATCTCAGGCCTTCCCTCATCCTCGACTTGAGCCTCATCATGAGTCAACCCTACTCTTGCACGCTACTTCTTGATCGAGCAAGCACCTCAGCCCTGATACTTGAAGGTTTTCCCCAAGAGTACCATCCTGAACTAGCCCCAATACTTTGGTCATGTCTCTGGGGCTCATAAGAGAGCTCGGGGCATGGACCTCACAGAAGATCGAGTCCTTCATCCTCCCCAGCTCAAGATGACCCCAGTTCTTAGCTCTCATCCTTTGCCACACCTGATGGAGACAACTCTCTCTTGTGCAAGAAGAGTTGACCAAGCATGTCCTAGATCACAATTTTGGTAAGAGGTCCATCAAAACCTCAAGGCTAAACGCTATAGAGACCTGCAAATTTTGATTAAGGAGGTGACCAAGGTAATCAAGGCAGCCGATTTCGACAACCCTCTTCACCTAAATCTCTTCTACCCCCTTCAGACAATGAAGCCTGCAGAAGAGCTCTATGAGCCCTGTGCCATGGTTACTGTTGCAAAAGAAGACTCAGCCACTCAACAACCACGGTCCTAAGACCATCGTGAACCGGATCCTCAGTCACGGTCCCAAGACCGTAGAGAACCGGTCCGATATATGTACAAAAGTTGAGAGTAGTCAGGGCATGTCGACTCCTTACTGATCGACCTACCACATACGACCCGTCAAACTTGCAAGTCTTCAGCTGCCACTAACATTGACCTCCCTAAAGAAACGGTTAGCGTAATGGTTGTATGTGAGCTCAAGGATGCACAGGAAGATCGCATGAACAAGTTTGAGGACATGGTGGGCATAATGATGGAGAAGGTAGATCGTATTGACGCTGCATGCCAGTCGGCTAGCCATGGGGCAATTCCCATCACTCTGATGGTATACCTCCACGGAAGCCTCCTCCATCTACCTCGCAGGACAAATTTGTCCCTCATCCGGTCTCTCAGTCTGATGTTGATGTTATGGTCACCGATAGCCTAAAGAATAGGCAAATTTAAGGCATACAGGGGGCGACACCTTATCAAAGAACATACCCCACCTATATTGATCAAGTCTCTTTCCCCTCTGATTATAAGAAAGGGAAGTTTCCTCTATTCAGTGGCACCTCCCCAAACCAGCATATCACCCAATTCTAGGCAGCATGTTCAGAAATGACAACTGACGGGAGACTTCTTCTCTGTCGGTTTGTCGAAACCCTTGATGGCCCGACATTTCAATGGTATGCCCGACTTCCTCCAAACTCGGTGCATACATGGGTGTAGATGGAGAAATTTGTCTATCAACACTTCTATTAGGTCGAAAGGGAGGTTTCAACCATCGAGCTTCTCACCTTAACTCAAGACCCCAATGAGCATGTAGATCAGTTCATATCAATATGGAGAAACTTGGCTTCCCGTCATCCTAATCTTATGCCTAAGAAGGAAGCAGTCCAAACTTGCATGCAACATATGCGACCTGGGATCGCTTTACATGTCGAGGCCTCCAATCTGACCTCCATGTCAGAGTTGATCTCCAAATCAGTGTGCATAGAAAGTTTGTCACACCATCATGGTGCGACATGACAACCATCAACAAGTTCAGCAAAAAACGGGGCAATGGTAGCTCTCAGGATTACACACGGGGCACTCAACAGAAAGGGGTGATCAGTGCAGCCGTCATGGTCACTGATTTAAAGACGGCTTCCCCCCAAACCTTAGACCTCTTTAAAGGGGTAACCGTAACAACAGTAACACCCAAGGTTGGCGAGCAACAACCGTCATACAATAGGGTACCTCCACCAGCCATCTTTGATCAGAAGGATTATCTCTCGAGGCATAGGAATAAGGTCTATCCCTTCGAGAAGGAATGGATATGATCCAGCTTCCAAAAATCAAGTTCCCCGAGCAATCGGACCTCGATGATCAAGTGAATTATTGTGCTTATCATCAGAGGATTAATCATCCTACAGATGACTGCTACACATTGAAGGACATCATTGAGGCGCTGATTCAAAAGGGTTAGATAAAGCTCAAAGACCTAAAGAAGGCCTTCGGAGCAGCTGCAGCCTCTCATGTTGTAACCATCCAAGAGGAGGATGAAGTGCTTGAAATTCATGAAATTAGCTTCCTTCCTCTATTCTCATCTGACACAGTAGGTGAAGCTTAGCGTCGACTGCTTCCTCTCCTTTCTATCTCCTGAATAATCAGCGATGTCTAGCACCGATTGCATCTCCTCATCCTTCTTCTCTCTCCTTTCGTCTATCCCCTTCCTCTCTTTAACTATTCATCTACTGCCCTCTAGTTCGATCAAGGGGGATTGAGGATAGCATCTCATGGTTGTCCTATCATCTAGCCGTAATGTTGTCAAGTCAGGTTAGCTTGGCCAGGTTTACTGCCACGACAGACCGACCATCGTGCCTAGCTAGTAGATATCAACAATAACGTCTAGTAGTAATCCTTTGAGCCTATCTCAGTTACCGAGCCGTTTCGCCACCACGCTATGTCAATTATCCACTAGTCATGTCCCTACCCTGACCTTCTTACTTGGTTAAATTCTTCTCTCCCCCCATCTTTCTTTCTTCTTCTTGAATGCACATGTTTGTGTACGCTCATCAGAAAGGAAAAGGGTGAGGTATGAGCCACTTGTCCCATAACCTTTGTCATATATGTGTGTGATTGCAGAAAGCAGAAAGCAGAAAATAAGAAGAATACGAGCCAAGGGAGGCGATTTCGAACCAGTTTCATTCCTGGGGGGCTTTTTTCGTGATCTAAGAGGGCGCCCATGCAAGTCAATCGAGTAAGTCCCGAACCTACCTTTTAAAATTCCTCTGTCACCGGTTGGTAACACCTGCCCTCGTTTTCGTACGAGGTTCTTAAGAGAGCGATCTCACGAATGTCCCGGATCTTCCTTGAAATTCGAGGGTGAGATCGAGGCATCTAACCTAAAAGGTGTACCGGAAAACAATAGAAAAGGGAGATGGTCATGAAGGACCACCAAGAAAAGATAAAGGAGGTAGACCCTAGGGTGCACCTGGATGCAGGTGAATTAGCAGGGGACAAAAAAGGAAAAAAAGAGGGGAACTGTGGTCATGTCGGACCACAAGGAAGGAGGGGAAGAAGTTGTGGTCGTGAGAGACCCCAAGAAAGGGGGAAGAGAAGGGTTGTGGTCATGCGGGACCACAAGGTTAAAAAGAGAAAGAGAAGAGGGGAAAAATAAGAGAAAACCCAGTGGTGCTGGGAATGAGAGAAGAGGAGAGAAAAGAAGAGAAGAAAGAGAGAAAGCAATGGGAAGAGAGAGAAAGAAGAGAGAGAGAGAGATAGAGATGAGAAGACCTAACCAGTGCTAGGAAGAAGAGAGGAGAGAAAAAGATAGAAATAAAAGAGAGAAAACCTAGCCAGTGTTGAGAAGAAGAGAGAGAAAGAAGAAAGAAGAGAGAGAAAGGAGAAAGAAGAGAGAGAAAAGAAAGAAGAGAGAGAAAAGAAAGAAGAGAGAGAAAAATATAAAGAAGAGAGAAAAATAGAAATAAGAGAGAGAAAAGAGGTAAAGATGAGAAAAGAAGAGAGAGAAAAGAGGTAAAGATGAGAAAAAAGAGAGTAAAGATGAGGAGAGAGAAAGTTACCTTACCCAATGGTACCGACCCTTTTTTCTGTCTCCTCTCTCTCTCTCTCTAAGCGGCACCACGAACTCAAAGTAAAAGTTCAAATCTTATTGATCAATGTGAATAATGAACATGGGCCTTTTTACAATTTCTGTGCATGTTTATATAGAATTGGGCTAAAAGATGGGTCGATACGAAAAAACTAACTAAATTGATGATAATTACAATTTAATTGAATTAAAGAAAATTAAGAAAATATGGTGCAAAATAACTGTTGTACCCCTGCCTAACAACGTGTGGAATTTCAAAACAGTCTCTGCTGGTGCCCAAAAACTTGTGCGATCTTCTGTGATTGATCCGGGGTTACTATGATGCCCGTTTGATCGAAAGATGAATATTTTCTTGTAGGGCTTGGCATGGCGATTGATTTGATACTAATTTGTCGATCCATAGATCATATTTCGAACCACGATCATGAGACTTGAAGTTTGCTTGAATCAAGAAAAGTTTGGATCGATGATGCGTTCGTTCCTTGATGTTTTTCTGTGATTTTTCCATTGTAGTGGACTAAGCATACCGTCATGACCACGTGGCAACAAATACAACACTATTTGGAGCCCAAACGAAGATTTTGCAACTTTTGAGTTTTGGCCAGAATATGGAATCTGGAGGCCTGAATTTTAGTTACTTCATCGGCTTCGTGCATAAAATCTTACCGTCCATCATGTAACGGGTTCGGTCCAACGATAGCCCTAGACCTTACACACACAATGAAATTGGTTTCACGTCGATCCGTTGCATGAGCGTCATGATTTGGTCCATCGAGCAAGGCATGTCACTGCTGAAATTTATGCAACTTCTTCACAGTTTGACAACTTCTCTCCAATTTTTTTGCCTGCTCAGACATCGTCACGGGGCCTCGTACCACATATCAAAACACTCGTCTCGACGAGACGAACACACTCACAAAATTTGAGAGCGGACTGGGATCGAGTGATTTATGGGATCCAGAAGTGCTGCTTGTGGCTGTGAAAACAACCACCTTTAATGGTGATTTGTGGAGTGAGCCCCCACATGAATAGTGTGCGGCCCCTCTTATTTCAATGTTTTGCTCATATCTTTGTTCTGGAGTACCCGATTAATCTGAAACTTGACCCATAGGGGTTTTCGACCATGACCAATCCAATGGTGATGGTTCCATAGTAATTGAGATATAAAAAATGTAGTTCTAGTTGTAGGATCCGTTTCAGGGTGCTAGAGGCCATTTTTGGAAAACTGTTCCTTTGTGTTCACTGCCTTAGACATGTCGAATCGCGATGAAACTTGACAGGTAGTCTTTTGGAGTGTTGATGAAGATCTTGACCAGTTTTGGGATCCATCTGAGATCATCAAGAATTCCACTATTTTGTAGGCTTTATTGACCTGCTTCCTACTTATTCCTAAATAGGGATCATGGTGCTGAAAAATATGTTCAAACAGTCTCGCTTAGTAGATGGCTCAAGGATGTCTTCTTAGTGAGGTGAGGGAGTAAGGAAAATTTTTTCGGGGATGAAGTCTTGTAAAGTTGGCAACGGGTGAAGAGGCTTGAGAAATTCCTGCTCGACCGACGGTTGAGGCACCTTGACCTTTCGACGAGTAGCCCTTGGGGCTTATCTTCTCTTGGTTTTCATAAAAAGTGCTTGATTCGTCTTGCTAGGTTTGTGAACAGCCCTAGCTTGATGAACTATTTCTCACTTCAAAGATTTGAGTCTACTTCACCCATGGTAAACTCTCCATGGTTGGGAAGTTGAGGGTTCCCCAAGACCTGAATTATCATTACCTGGGTCTTGTGTTGGGAGGTCCTCTCGCACCGATGGAACAGTGACTATGGGATCTCTTTGCGAAACATTACGAGCTTCTTGGCATCCCTATATTTTCTTTGCGATTATGTCGTGAAAACTGAAGCACTCCCTCAGGTCATGGCCCCATATCTGATGGTACGGGCAACAATGGTTCTCAGTTTCCTGAGCAAGGCTATTGGGCTACTTTGCAGACTTTGGTGTGATGAGGCCTTCATAAAGCATCATGGAAAATAAGGCATGAAGGAGATCGAGTGCTTCATCTTCCTCGTGGACTGTCACTATGTGGGAAGCTTCTGCTACCGCGAATGCCTTCTTTAGGTCTTCAAGTTTTATCTGACCCTTCAGGATCAGAGCCTCAATGATGTCTTTAATCGTGTAGCATTCCTCTGTACGGTAGTTAATCCTTTGCTGGTAAGCCCAGTAATTCGCATGAGTGTCGAGTCTAGCTTTCTTAGGGAACTTGGACTCAGGTAGCTCGATCATGTTATGTTTCAATAACAGTCGGAGTAACATGGGTACCTATTCTTTTTCAAAAGGGTAAACTTTATTCTTATGCATGGCCCAATAATCATCTCGATTAAGGTTCGTAGGTGGGGGTACCCGGTTGTAGGACTGCTACTACTTGCCTGCCTGAGGTGTTGTCTTTGCAGTGCTTACCCCTTTAGAGAGGTCCAAAGTCTGAGAGGCAGTTTTTTTTGAATCGCTAACGGTGACAGCTGCACTGATCACCCCTTTTTGCTGATTGCCTCGGGGGTTGGTTCGAGAGTTACCATTGCCTCGGTTGTTTTTCGAACTTGAAGACTGTTATTGTGACCCACTATGGTGTCATGACAAGCTCTCTATGCGAACAAACTTAGAGATGAGCTATGACATGGAGGTTGGATTTGAGGCCTCAACATGTAGAGCAATCTCAGGTCTCATGTTTCACACACAAGTCTGGATTGCTTCCTTCTCAGGCATGGGATTAAGATGGCGAGTAGCCAAATCCCTCCACTTTGCTATGAATTGATCGACAAGTTCGTCTAGTTCTTGAGTCAAGGTGAGAAGCTCGATGGTTTGAACTTCTCTCTTGACCTTATAGAAGCGTTCGTGGAACAGTTTCTCCATTTTCTCCCAAGTATGTACTGAATTTGGGGGAAGCCGAGCATACCACTGAAATGCCAGGCCATCAAGGGTTTCAACAAACTGACGAAGGAGGAGTCTCCCATGATCCGCTATCTCTTGACATGCTGCTGGGAAGTGTGTGATATGCTAGTGCGGGGATGTCGTTCCATTGAACATGGGAAACTTCCCTTTCTTGTAATCTGAGGGAAACATCACCTGATCAATGAAAGAGGGGTAGGGCTTTTGGTATAGTGTTGCATCCTGTATTCCCGGGATCTGCTTGTTCTTTAAGCTGTGGGTTACCATGGCATTGATGTCTGCCTATGAGAGAGGGTGAGGGATAGAATTGTCCTGTGAGGCAGAAAGAGGAGGCAACCGTGGAGCTGCATCATCCAAATGATGGGAATTGGCCTCTTAGTTAGCCGAGTGTCGCACGGTTTCCATGCGATCAATCTTCTCCATCATTTCTTGCACCATCTAATCGAACCTATCCATGTGTGCTTCCAAGGAGCCGCTAAGTGCATTTACAACCATGACGCTGACTGTTTCTCCAGGGAGGTTAGGCTTAGGTGCAGTTGAGGGCTTCTTGGCTTGGCAGGTTACATGTGATAGATCGATCAACAGGGGCTCAGCGTGCCCCTATTGAACTCGAGTCTTATATGCCGATCGTGTAAGGACTGGTTCTCGACGGTCTTGAGACTATAACTACTGAGTGGTTGGATCATCTTCTATGACACTGACCACCGTGCATGGTTCTAGCACCTCTTCTTCAAGCCTAGTCATTTGAAGAGGGTAGAAGGGATTCTGATGTGGATGGTCATCGGAACTGGGTGCCCGGACTGCTTTAGTGGCTTCCCTGGTCAGGATTTGCAGACCCCTGTCGCACTTGGCTTTGAGGCTTTGATGGACCTCATGCCAGACCTACAATCGGGACTGTGGCTGGTCAGCTCTTATTGCACAAGAGAGAGCTGTCTCCATTAGGTGAAGCAAAGGGTGTGGGTCAAGAACTAGGGTTAACTTAGGCAGAGGATGATGGACTTGATCTCCCATGAAGTCTCTGCCTCGAGCTCTCTTATAGGCTCCAGAGGCATGATCGAGTTGACGACGTTGGCTCAAGATGGTACTCTTGGGGAAAGACTTCGAGTACCAAGGGTTGAGGTGCTTGGCAGTTTGGGAAGGCGGCGTGTGTGCACCCCTTGAAGAAGGATTACGGGTGACTTGGGGTCAGTCCGAGCTCGAACAAGTTGTCCAGCCTTAAGAGGCCAGGGACCACTAGCAGGCGTCTGTAAGGAAACAGGTGAAAGCCTGCCCCTTATAGGGTGCACTAGTGTGTGTTGAGTGGGAGGACGAGAGGGTCGTCTCTCGTGTACTCAGGTTGGTGCAACGACGACTTTGCCCCGAGTGGTGGGATGCACATGCAAAACGTGTATAGGATCTGTCTGGAGAAGGCCTGATGCTGAATAATGACTCAAGGTAACATAAGGGTTGCATCGAGGTGTGGCTCGAGTGGATGACCCATGAGCCTTAGCGTGTATGTGAGAGGTGGAGGCCCCAGGGTCTCCTCCTTTATGTGTTAAGTCTATAATCATAGAGACCCGAGGTGGTGGACGAATGTGGGGGGTGGCTTTACGGCGACCCATAAGAGCAATGACAACTTGCTTACCTTTTGGCATACCTTAGGAATACGACTGGCAAGTGACTTGCCGGTGATAGGGTGTGTGCTGTGAGTGGTAGCAAATATGCTATCGATGCAGGGTGCCTTGGTGGAGGTTCCACCAGGGCAAGTAAATGGGGAGTTAGTGACCTTGAAGTCCCTCCTCTCACTTATCCAGGTTAATTGCTGGGAGTTAGACATTGGGCTTTGCTCAAGAGGAAACTTGGGAATGAAGTTGGAGGAACTTGTTTCGAGGGTAAGCTCGCGAATGCGGGGATGAGAAAATCCTCGATTTGGATGAATGGGTTAAGGAACCCAGAAGCCACGTGAATGTAATGTAGAAAGCAAAAGGAGAGACTAGCCAAACAAGGACGATCCAACAAAGGGGAAGTAAGTTCCTAGTGGAGTCGCCAAGCTAGTTAGGTGCCTCGATCTTGCCCTCCGGTTTGGGATGACTTGACGACACGTGTCTCGAGTTTCAAGGGAACCTGAGACTTAGGATCATTCTCTCGGAAACCTTGTTAGGAAACAAGGGCAGGTATACCAATAGATGAGAGAGGAACTTAAGGTGGGTTCGAGACTTACTCAGGCTGGCTCATGAGGGTGCCCTCTTAGATCGTGAAGAAAGCTCCGCAGTCCTTCAACTGGTTCGATATTGCTTCCCTAGGCCTATACTCTTATGTTTCTACAATCACACACACATGGTTAATGTTACAAGACAAGTGGACCAAGGGACCCCACCTTGTCTTTAGGCGAATGTACACAGGCGTACACATCCAAGAGAAGAAAGGGAGAATAAGAAGATAGAGATTGGGGTGAGAGAAAGAAAAGGAAGAGATAGAATAAAAGAAAGGGGAAAGAAGAATTTGACCAAGCGGCTAGATAGACACAGTGACTAGACCAATAGGTGATTGACCTGGTGAGGTAGCAAGATGGGCACGATAACTCAGACCTGCATAATGACATTAGTACTAGACAAATAAACCACAACCAACCAGCTTGGCACGATAGCGAGTCTGTCGTGGCAGTAAGATGGGCGCAGTAACTGAGACTGGCACAACAGCATTACGGCTAGACGATAAGACTACCCTGACAGTGCTAATCTTAACCGCCCGTAGTCAACCGAGAGAAGAAAAAGAAAGAAGAGAGAAAAGAAAAAGAGAGCGAATGGAAGATAGAGGAAGAGAGAAGGAGAAGAAAGGAGAAGAAAGAATAAAGAGAGAGAAGAAAATGGAGAGAGAGAGAAAATAAGATGAAGAAGAGAAGAGTAGAGTAGAAGAAAGGAGAAGAGAGAAGAAGAGCAGTTCAAGAGACAAAGAAAGAAGATAAAGAGGGAAAAAAAGAGAGAAAAGGAAGAAGGGAGAGAGAGAAAGACAGAGAAAGAATGGAGAAGGAACAAAGAAAGACAGAGAGGAAACATGGACGGCGATGGACTTCTACCATCCACGACAGGAGAGAGAAGAGAAAGAAACATGAACGGTGATAAGCTTCTGTCGCCCATAACAAGGGAGAGAGAAAAGGAAGAAACATGGACGGCGATGGGCTTCTGCCATCCATGACAGGAGAGAGAGAAGAGGAAGAAACATGGATGGTGATGGCTTTTGCCTTTCATGACAGGAGAAAGAGAAAAGAAAGAAATATGGACAATGATGGGCTTCTGTCGTCCATGACAAGAGAGAGAGAAGAGGAAGAAACATGGATGGCAATGGGCTTCCACCGTCCATGACAGAGGAAAGAGAAGAGAGAAGAAACATGGATAGCAATGGGCTACCGCCGTTCATGATAGAGGAAAGGGAAGAGAGAAGAAACATCGACTGCGATGGGCTTCCACCGTCCATGACGAAGGAAACTGAAGAGAGAAGAAACATGGACGGTCCATGACGAAGGAGGGAGGAGAGAGAAGATGCCTGGATAGTGATGAGCTTTTACCATCTATGACGAAGAAGAGAAGAGGAAAGAGAAAACATGGACAATGATGAGCTTCCACTGTCAATGATAAAAGGATGAAGAGAGAGAATCATGGATGGCAATGAGCTTGTGGCATCCATGACATAGAAAGAGGAGAGAGAAAACATGGATAACGATGGGCTTTCACTGTCCATGACATAGGAAGAAACTCAAACAGTGGCTCGGTCCGGCCTGCCACTCGGGTTAAGGCCCAGCTAGCTGTGTGTGTTCCATAGGATATCATCATCATGCCTGATGATAGGCTCTGTTGTGCATGAATGGAGAAGAGAGAGAACAGGGAGAAAGAAAGAAGTGAGAGATTAGGAAAGAGAGAAGAAGGATATGGAAAGGATGAAAATGAGTAAAGAAAGAGAAAAGTGGAAAAGAAGAAAGAAGAAGACGAAAGACATGGACGGCGATTGCCCATTATTATGCATGCTGCGAGAAGAGAGAGAAAGAGGAGAAGAGAGAAAGAGAGATGAGAGATGAGAGGAGGAGAGAGAAAAAGAGAGATGAGAGGAGGAGAGAGAAAAAGAGAGATGAGAGGAGGAGAGAGAAAAAGAGAGATGAGAGGAGGAGAGGAAAAGAGAGATGAGAAGAGGAGAGAAAAAATTACCTTATCGAAGGGTACTGACCTTTTTCTTCTTTATCTCTCTCTCTCCAAGATGCACCAACAATCTCAAAGAGAATTCTCAAATTTTATTGATCAACGTGGGACAAGAGAAAAGTGATACTAGTTTTAGCTCACTTTTGGGGAGATGGCACAAAGCTACCTATGAAAGTTGGATGAGGTATGAAAGGTGGGTGAAAAATGGTGACCCACTAGCTTGCAACAAGTATAGGTGGCGGGATGGTTTGCTGTTTGGTGAGCGTGGGTGAGACTCACTGAGGAATGATGAAGGATGATGAAATGAATGGACTCACTAGGGAGGTAGTGCACACGCATGGGTTGGTTAAGGAAGACATGCATAAAGTTGCACGTAAAAAGGTGTGCGCTTGTACATGGGGGCGAGTTTATGATCATACCTCTGGGACCTGTGCAAAGCAGTTTATCGTCATATGGCTAGGATGTGCACTATGGTTTAGGGTCATATAGCATGAACCGTGGTTATGCAGTTTAAAGTCATGCAATTAGGACCATACGGTTTAAGGTCATGCAACTAGACCTCCGCTACAGTTTACGGTCCTATAGTTTGGATCGTGGTGCTGAACCTTTTAACGTCATGCTGCTAGGATGTGTACTATAGTTTTAGGGTCAAACAGCTAGACCATAGCTATGTATTTTTAAAGTCATGCAGCTAGGACCATTTAGTTTAAGGTCATGCAACTAAACCTCCGCTACAGTTTAAGGTCATAGAGTTTAGATCATGGTGCAGAGCCTTTTAACGTCATGCAGTTAGGATGTGTACTACAGTTTTAGGGTCAAACAGCTAGACCATAGCTATGCAATTTTAAAGTCATGCAGTTAGGACCATGTAGTTTAAGGTCGTGCAACTAGACCTCCGCTACAATTTACGGTTGTATAGTTTGGATCTTGGTGCTGAGCCTTTTAACGTTATACAGCTAGGACATGTACTATAGTTTTAGGGTCATACAGCTAGACCATAGCTATGCAGTTTTAAAGTCAAGCAGCTAAGACCAAGCAGTTTAAGGTCGTACAACTAGACCTTCGCTACAGTTTTAGGTCATATAGTTTGGAGCATGGTGCTGAGCCTTTTAACGTCATGCGGCTAGGACGTGTACTTTAGTTTTAAGGTCATACAGCTAGACCATAGCTATGCAGTTTTAAAGTCATGGAGCTAGGACCACACAATATAAGGTCGTACAACTAGACCTCCTCTACAGTTTACGGTCATATAGTTTGGACCAAGTTACTGAGCCTTTTAACGCCTTATGGCTAGAACGTGTACTATAGTTTCAGATTCATACAGCCAGACCATAGCTATGTAGTTTTAAAGTCATAGAGCTAGGACCATGAATTATAAGTTCATGCAACTAGACCTTTGCTACAGTTTACAGTCATATAGTTTCGACCAAGGTGCTGAGCCTTTTAATGCCTTGCGGTTAGAATGTGTACTATAATTTTAGGGTCGTACAGCTAAATCATAGCTATGTAGTTTTAAACTCATGCAGCTAGGACCATGCAGTTTAAGGTCGTGCAATTAGTCCTCTGCTACAGTTTACAGTTGTATAATTTGGACGTTGGTGCTGAGCCTTTTAACATCCTGCGGCTAAGATGTGTATTATAGTTTTCGGGTCATACAACTAGACCATAGTTATGCAGTTTTAATGTCATGCAGTTAGAACCATGCAGTTGAAGGTCATGCAACTAGACCTTCGTTATAGTTTACGATCGTATAATTTTAACGTCTTGCAGTTTTGACGTCATGCAGTTTTAATGGACCATGAAGCTTTAACGTCATACGGCTAGGACATGTGTTTGAACGTAGTTTTCATCACCTTGGTCCTTGGTAGCAAGCAGGTCAATAAATCCTACGAAATAGTGGAAATTCTTGACAGTCTCAGAATGACCCCAGAATTGGTCAATATCAAACATGTCTAAGGCAGTGAACACAGAGGAACAATTTCAGGAAAATCGGTCTCTAACACCCTAAAATAGACCCTACAACTGGAACTACATTTTCAGTATCTCTAATCACATTGGGACCACCACCATTTGATTTGCATGGTCGAAAACCCCTATGGGCCAAGTTTCAACTTAATCGGATACTCCGGAACAAAGATATGAGCCAAACATTAAAACAGGAGAGGCCGCACACTATTCTCGTGTGGCCTCACTGCACCAAAACACCATTAAAGGTGGTTGTTTCTACAGTCACGGACAGTCACTTTTTTGGCCTGTAACTCACTTGTTCCAAGTCAGATCGCTCGCAGATTTGGTGAGCATATTCATCTCATCATGACCAATAATTCGATATGTGGCACGCCCCGAGATGATGTCCGAGCAAGGAGAAAAGCTAGAGAGAATATGCCGATCCATGAAGAAGTTGCAGAAAATTCAGTAGCGACATGCCTCTCTCGATAGACCAAATCACGACGCTCGTGCACTAGATCGTCGCAAAATTAATTCCATTGTGTGCATAAGGCTTAGAGCTTTCATTAGTCTGAACCCCGCACACGATGGATGGTCATTTTCCTTTCATGAAGCCGACGAAGTAACTGAAATTTCGACCACCAAATTCCAGATTCTGGTCAAAACTAAAAAGTTGCGAAATCTTAGTTCGGGCGCGAAACTGCATTCTGTTTGTTGCCACGCAATCGTGATGGCATGCTCAGTGCGCTACGATGAAGAAATCATAGAAAAACATTAATAAATTACCGCACTATCGATCCGAAGTTTCCAAGATTCAAACAAATTTCAAGTCTTGTGATCATGGCTTAAAAACATGATTCATGGCTCGAAGTTGGTATGAAAACGATCGTCATGCCCAGCCCTACAAGAAAAAAATAATCTTTTGATTAAATGGATATCAGAACACCCTCATGTTAGCCATGGAAGATCACCCATGATCTCAGGCATTAGCAGGGACTGTTCAAGAATTCCACACATTATTAGGCAGAGGCTAAACAATCCTTTTGCACCCATTTTTAGAATTTCTTTTAATTCAATTAAATCTTAATTTTCAGCAAGTAGGTCTAATTTTGATCAATCCACTCATGTTTGAGCACAATTCTATATTAACAGGCACTGTCTCATTTTAAACAGACCCCTCGGCATCTAGTTGATTATTGGAAGATTAAATAAAAATTTCAATTTCTTGCTTGAGCTTGTGGGTACGTCTTGGAGAGAGAAAGAGGAGAGAGAAGGAAAGGGTCGATACCCTTCAGGTAGGCAACATTCTCTCTCCTCCCTATCTCCTTTTCCCTCTTCTCTCTCTCCTCTCTCTCTCTCTTCTTCTCTCTTCTCTCTCTCTCCTCT
>NW_006496884.1:7447-40875 GCF_000471905.2 Amborella trichopoda
ATAAATAACATATGCTCACTGAAACTTGAGTTTAAGTAATTACTTACAGTCATAACCAATGATGACCATCTACCAAAATTACACATATTAAGTTTTTATGTGCATTTGGCTAACTGCTACCTATCACATTCTTTCTACAGTTGTTAAGCATGGTGCTAAAATACAACCTCCAGAATGAGATGGACAGCTCGATAAGAAATCACATTGTGGCACAATCCGTTAAACCCATAATTTTTGTCGAACCATCTGAGGCAGTAAAATCCATCTACTAGCTATTCATAAATAACATATGCTCACTGAAACTTGAGTTTAAGTAATTACTTACAGTCATAACCAATGATGACCATCCACCAAAATTACACATATTAAGTTTTTATGTGCGTTCGGCTAACTGTTACTTCATAAATTTCTGTATAAATGTGGTGTACTACAGTTAGAACTACAAACAATAACCTCCCAACAATCATGGTATTATCAATCAAACAAACAAGTCATCTTATTTAATAAATATTAGAGTAAAATTTAATAAGCTAAGATTATAAAACAAAGACAAGTAGATTACCTAGCTGGGTTACCCCACGAACATAGAGTGGATTCTTGACCACGTATAACATATACCTCAAGGGTTTTCGAAGATCACTCATCTTGGGATCTATTGATAGTGAGAAGGAACCTGCAATGGATCACATCTATAAGGCAATTAGATGTCCAAGGATGAAATTACGAAAAATTAGGCAATGATGAAGCTAACTATGGTCCTTTTTGGTAGAAAGTGCTTTACAGGAAAATATTTTCTAAGAAAGTGTTTTCCAAGAAAGTGCTTTCTAGGAGAATGTTTTCCTAAGAAAGGTTTTTTTTGGAAAATATTTTCCATGAAATTGTTTTCTAGGAAAACCTTTTCAAAGAAAATGTTTTCTAGGAAAAAGTTTTCCTAGAAAGTGTCTTCTAAAAAATGTTTTCTAAGAAAATGTTTTACAGGAAAACATTTTCTAAAAAAGTGTTTTTCGGGAAATTGGTTTCTAGGAGAACCTTTTCTAGGAAATTGTTTTCTAGGAAAATGTTTTAGGGTTGATGACTCTCGGTAGGGACTTCATGTTCTACATAAACAATTAAAGATAAATTTTATGGGCTTTTGAGACCAAGACAGCTACATACATCGCATCTACAAAAAAAAAACGGAACTTTTTCACCCTACAAAGGAAAACTTAGAAAGGCGTCCTTGGTGGAACCTAGTTGGTAAACTGGAACCACATAGAGTGAAATACAATATTGCATGTATGGTTTTCCATAATCCGAGGCTTGAAAGAGCATTTCCATGGCCAAAAAATATATGGAGGTTGATGGTATCCAACTAAAGTGGAAAGTAGCGTATCTGAATGCTGAAAGTGAAGCTCATGTACTCCTCATACTAGAAGTACTCTAGAATGTACAACTAGAAAGCAAGTATACATCAGATGAAAAAAATACATACAAAAAGAAAAGATAATGACAACTCAATATATATAACACGGATAAAAATGTGAACATTTGAAAATTTAACATGCAATAGGTTTGGTAAAGGATAATCGAAATGCCTAAACTGTTATCTTGATAAGAAACCATGCCATCATTCCAACTCTAACAAAGAAAAATCTACGAAAGAATGAGAAATTTCTCCAACTTTGTGAGACATCCAAATTTGACGTCTAATATTCCATTGAGATCAGATTCCTTAGGATCTGTTGTAGCAAGCCATTTTAGTAACTTTCGCAATAAAGAATAAAAATAGGTTTCCATCAGGGCCCTTGAGAGAATAAATTTATCCCCTCCAAAGTAACCAAGCCACCCCAATTAAGAAATAAAAATTTAGCAGTGGAACAATTAGTTCTGCTCATTTCTTCCTTAGGTTCATCAACAATCAGGAACATGCGTAAATTAATTTACAAGACGCAAGTTCGTTCCAGGTGAACGTCTGATAAACCACGCTAGATGAAGAATCATTGTTTATAGACTCATCTCAATATCTAAACATGAAATGCCTTTCTACATATTTCCATGAGTGTGCATAAACTTCCTAAAATGTTGATATCGTGCAAAATTAAATGAATTTCAAATAACTTCGGACTATTCTTCAATTTCTCAGCTCGCACAGGATCTGAGAAAAGATAATAATCTTGCCAGCGATATTTTCAAATGAGAATCTCACTATGTTTATGTACCAAGGATGCCATTTATATTCACTTACCTTGGATATGGATTTCCTTTAACAACTTTCTGCCCGTATTAGCGCCAGCGGTATCCATCATCAAGCAACTTCACTAGTCCTTTGCACAACTACTCTTGCTTCACGTACAGCCCTGAAGCCCAAGTTGGTTTCAATCAGAAGACTGTCCTTCTTCCTGTAATCAGCATACATGCAGCGCGATGTTATGTTTTCCCACCATGCATATCAGAAAAAGATTCTCTCTTTTATGTAAATGTATCCAGAATATTGAAGGCCGGAGGCCTCAGCTTCGGGAAACAGTGGCTTCCAGTTACTGTAGCACTTCTGTGTTTATTAATGAAAAGTGCTACGTTGTTTTGGAAGCTGTGGCCTTACACGACTTCCAAGAGAGAGCTGCAAAGGAGAAGCCACAACATCCATACCACCCCATGGAAGCCACAGCTTCTAGCAGCTGCTTCTTCCACCAATCAAACTCACCCTAGTTAGACTTTGTACTTCAATGAGAGGATAGGACTAACCCAAAAATGAAAAATGAATTTTGCATTCGTTTAGACTCAGAGTCCTCTTCATCAGCATCGTCTTCATGAGATACACTCCCTTAGGTAGGCCCTGTCTTCATCATCGCTAGGTAACATTGATGAAAGCTAAGGAGTATCCGTAGATTCAAGGTTACAAAACTGTTTTGCTTGAGCAGTCGAAGATGGGTATGAAATATCAGTAAAAACAGAGGCAGAAGAAGTCCTCTCAAGGCCATCTCCCCTTCACTCTGTGCCCCCCTTGTCTTTAACAAACCCCAGAAAGCTCCTCCACACTGAGTCCCTTTCAACTTTGACAAGAGAACTTTGGGCTTGTTCAGGTCTATCTGAAAACTCACTACCTGGAAACCCTAATCCAACAGCTAAATGATGATTTGGCTGAGGTTTTGGGTGATTATGGGAGCCCATGTTAATGATTTCAGTGATCTGACCATCATGGGAACGTTCCACTTTTTTCTTTACCTGACAATTGGGGTGAGTACATTTGTAATAGCTTCGAGGATACTCGCTACCTTTAACCTGTTTCTGTCAAATGCAGCTTTCGAATCTCCTACAAAAATTTGCTGCCCCCCAAAATCCTCTACAATTTGTTGATGATGGTGCTCAGGAACTTGTTCAACAGGCATACCATGAGAAGGCCCACCTTGAAGGGAAATGCAGTTGGTTTCTTCAACCCTAATGTTGGGAGCTTTAGGATGAGGCACAGGGTCACTTGTGCTATTGCTTAGCGTTGTTGATTTCACAAAAGCTGCCTGATATTCATTTTCCTCTGATTGACTCTGATTTGAGCCTGATTTGAGTCGACAGAGGCCTAGATGACAAGAAGGGAATATCAATGATAATTATACTCAGTGCAACACAATAAAGAACTAAGCAGCTAACCATTACTGAAAAAATCTATCATGCACATGAGAAAGAAACACAAAATATCAGTGTAATGCTTATGACAATCCAATGGGACCTTCTAATTACAGGTAACCCTGAGGAACCCCGAGAGAGATGATCAACAAGTAATTTGTTCATTAAGATGTTCTGTAGTCAACTTTGAGGGATGACCTTACAAGTACACCTCAAAATATTATAAATTACTGTAAAGGAAACATAGAGATCCACCATAAAGGTCATTTTTTCCCTTTTAAATAGACAACAACCGTAAACCCACATAAAGAATAAAATTGAAAAAAAAAAAGAAAAAGTGCAACACAACAGCCCTAAAACTCCCCCCGCAGCGGGTGAAATCTTTTATGCTGCTTAATTTGCCTCAAAAGCAAGCATGTTGTAAATCACTTGCTTCATCTAGCTCGAAACACTAAACCCTAAACCCTAACCAAATGATAAGATTGTCAAGATTGTGACTACATTACAGTAGAGATGAAAATGTTCAGATCAGTTCATAAGTGAACAGATAAAAGAAAAACAGGAGCATTTAAAATGAGTATAATCTGAAATTGGAGGGGCACTATTCCCATTCAACCAATCTGGCTTGGGTGATTCTTGAGACAGATCAGGCTACAGATAATAAAAATAAAAAACCCAGAGATGGAATAGCCCACCTCTAGATCGTAATCCAACTCGGGCAATTACAAGTCAAATCGTCGATTTTTACATTAAAGTCTGAATGATGGGCTAGTCTTTCAATATAAGCTGTTGTAAGAGCAAAAGTTCTAGTTCATGGAATCAAATCTCCAAAAATACCAGATAGTATCTTGAAGTTTATCTTCATAATAAAAAACAGAGAGGGCAAATCATCGGAAGTCTCATTAATAATTACACAAACAAGGCAAAGGAAAACTTAGAAAGGCAGACACCTTGGTGGATTCTAGTTTATAAACTGGATCCACAGGAAGTTTAATTAATAATTACAATAACAAGGCAAAGGAAAACTTAGAAAGGCAGACACCTTGGTGGAACCTAGTTGATAAACAAACTGGATCCATAGAGTGAAATACAATATTGCACAACTGTCAAAAATTTAATAAAATAGGGTGAAGCGTTCAAGATATTAAAAATATATGAACACCTACATACATGAAAACCTACTGCTACCTATAACATTCTTTTTACAGTTGTTAAGCATGGTGCTAAAATACAACCTCGAGAATGAGATGGACAGCTCGATAAGAAATCACATTGTGGCACAATCCGTTAAACCCATAATTTTTGTCGAACCATCTGAGGCAGTAAAATCCATCTACTAGCTATTCATGAATAACATATGCTCATTGAAACTTGAGTTTAAGTGATTACTTACAGTCATAACCATCGATGACCATCTATCAAAATTACACATATTAAGTTTTTATGTGCCTTCGGCTAACTGTTACTTCATAAAGTTCCGTATAAATGTGGTGTACTACAGTTAGAACTACAAACAATAACCTCCCAACAATCATGGTATTATCAATCAAACAAACAAGTCATCTTATTTAATAAATATTAGAGTAAAAATTAATAAGCTAAGATTATAAAACAAAGACAAGTAGATTACCTGGCTGGGTTCCCCCAAGAACATAGAGTGGATTCTTGACCACGTATAACATATACCTCAAGGGTTTCCGAAGATCACTCATCTTGGGATCTATTGATAGTGAGAAGGAACCTGCAATGGATCACATCTATAAAGCAATTGGATGTCCAAGGATGAAATTTAAAAAAATTAGGCAATGATGAAGCTAACTATGGTCCTTTTTTGAAAATTATCGAAGAGGAATTGAGCTTACAACTTCAGAGGCCCCTACAATTACGTAATTGAATAAAAAGCATAGGACTCAACAATCTAACAATTTTAAGATCAAATTCTATGTAAAAATTAGGAAATACATATTGAGCACATTAAGAAATACATAATATATAGTCCATCCATAGTCCATAATTTCATACCTTTCGAATTCAAATAAAACAATTCTCCTTAAATGGCAAAAAACTCAAACCAAGTGACAGAGTCCCTTCTCCAGAGTTTAGTGACCTTGCAAAACTCCCAAAAGGAAACATAAGAAACAAGACTCAACTCCCCGAACTTCCTCATATCAATGGAAAAAGCCCAAACATTACCGTAAACGCATTAAACAGCAAATAAAACCAATTAAAAATGGATCCAACCTGGGACACTGACCTAGAACTGTCTAGGATTTCTAGATAATGGTATCCAACCTGAACAAGAATGACAAATTCAACTGCGAATATTTTGAATATGAACTATCAATCTGTTAGAGACATGATCCAAGCAAAAGGAAAAAAACAAAAAATCACATACTAGTTGATATTTTAAAAAGTAACTATGACCTCAGGGGAGGAAATTTAAATGAAAACCATAATCAATATAAAAGGAAAGACCAGCTACCAAACTTATCAACTCCCATAATTTATGGATTCAATGGATACCTACCTAGTCACCTATAGGAATATGTCTTCCTCATAAGCTCTCTCAAGGGTTGGGGGCTTGCTCTTAAAAGCAAGGATTCTCATTCTATTTTGGAATACAATCTCGGTGAGACGCTTCCTATAAGCCTCTTTCGATGGTGAACCAGAGGTTGTATTCTCTTTATTTGAATCCATTGCTCTTCTATCTGGGATAAATCTATCGCTTTGTTTTATAGAAAATGAAATTAGGTAAGAGATGGATCAAAGAAACAAGTGGTATGCTCTTAGGCCCAGGTTCGTAAGACTAGGGTACCGTTTTGGAAAGTAGCAGTATAGGATGTAGCCGTTTAGGATGAGGGAAAGAGAGCATACGATGTAGCCGTTTAGGAAAGGAGTCGTTTGATAAGAAAGCTAAAAGGAAACATCGACTTAACGTTATGTAATGGATGGTTTTTTTTTAGTGCAATTAATGTGTACATCTCTGCCGGTATTTCAAAAGTTTATTTTTTATTTTTATAAGTTTCCAATTTGTTCATTACTTTCGAAAATGATAAAATGGCTATAGTATTTCGAAGGTTGATGTTTAAAAAAGTCCCCCAAGTGAACTTTTAAAATCTAAAACTAAACACATTTGGAATTAATTTTTCTTAAAGTTTGATATTCCAAATCTAAAATTAGTTTAATTCTTAATTTTGGATTTTTAAAATCCAAAAAATTAGGAAAAACATTAATTTTAGATCTTTGGATTTTGAATATCTATAATTTTAAAAAAGGTGTGGTTTTTATAGAGCTGAGGCTCTAAACAATCAAAATAAAGTGTACCCTCAATTTTTGTGATAGCCTTAAAATATATTTTCATTTTTAATTATAAAAGTTAAATCTTCAAAAATAGTGTAGATCGAACAGATCTATGAAAATTTTAAAAACTTGAAAATTGACGGTAAAAAAATGTGTTACAATACATTATTTCCAAAACTTGAAATACGTTTTTTTTTTCATGTACATACATCTTGATGTCGAGATTATCAATTTGAGAATATTTAGGTATCAAAACAACCTCTTTTAGTGGAATTTTTGAGGTGGGCTCCAATTTGATTGTTCAAAGCCTCAATTCATAAACTTTTTCCTTTTAAAAATAACTTAATCTGGGTTGGCAATTTTGAAAATAATTCATTGTTTTGTTGTAGCAAAAAAGATATTAAAATATTAAATATAAATGTATATTAAAGATGGAATTTAAAGCTCTTGTGTGAATTGTTTGATTCAAATTAAGTGGTTCTCTTAAAAAATTTGGTGATTTCGTCCTGATAAATTTGATACCCGATTCTGCGAGGGAATTGACCTAGTTACTATCAATTATTATTCAAACGAGCAATTTTAAACTTAAATCGACAATTTCTAAAACCATGTGTAACGCTTTCAAGGGAGAGGGAGGGAGAATGACATACTCGAAGGTTGCTTTCATATTGAGGAAAGTAAGATCGAGCATTATGATGTCTACATTACAATATGTTACCTTTAGGGGGTGTTTGGCAATTCAAATTTTGGGTACCAAAAGTTTGAAATTTTCCAATTCACCATAGTTATTCTATGCTTCTCACACTCACAAATCTGTAAAACGTTTTAAAAAACTTTACATTATAGTTCATCGAAAGCAATATCAATCTCATTTTGATAAATGCTGATTCTTTTTTACTTTGCTTTGACTAGGAATAACTATGGTGAATTGGAAAATTTCAGCTTTTGGTATCCAAATTTTCAATTGCCAAACACCCTAAAGGTGTATTGTATTGTAGACATCATGCTCCATCAGCTTAGCTCAGCTTACATCCGCTCTCGGCTTGCATCATCTTGGATCGGCTTATATCAGCTTGGCTCGACTTATATTAGCTCGGCTCAGCCTACATCAGCTCGGCTCATATCTTATCAATTTCAAATAGCGTAGCCGAGCAAATATAATCGGAGCGGAGCCGATATAGGCCGAGTCGAGCTGATGTAAGCCGAGCTAAGCTGATGTAAGCCGAACCAAGCTGATGTAAGCCGAGCCAAGCCGATGTAAGTCGAGCCAAGCCGATGTAAGCCGAGCTGACCTAATGCTAAAGCAGAAAATATTTATTTATTTATTTATTTTCTTCATATGGTTATTTAGAAATAGTTGAAATTTTATATTTCTAAATCTCTGTGAAATTTCAAACATAAAATCTTTAGTAATTTTCTTTGATAAATCTTTAGTCATTTTCTCCAAGTGATTTCTATAATGGTAAAAATTACTTTTTCTGATCATTATTCTCAGAGCTTTTCTGATCATTAGTCTCTAATTCTCTATCTCTATTTAGTTTCTCTCTCTAAGATTTGTTATTCTGGTTTCTGGATTTTTCATTCATTTGTTGCAAGAAGCATTGGGTTGAAAGGGAGATATCGGAGGAGAAGCGATTTATTCAATGCCTCAGGTTGTCATCACACGCTAACGTATCCCATAAGCAAAATGGTTTAGTCGCTTTGTTTATCTTATTTTTTTTGCATCTTTGTATTTATTTACTTTAAATTTGCTCCGCATTTCCTCTTAATTCAACTTTGTGTAACAACTTGATTTTGTAGTTTTAAGAGAGGCATGGATTTTCATAACATTCCCAACTTCCAATGCTTCATGTCCCTTTCAATTTTCTTTTCACCAATGATTGACCCACTTTAGAGAGAGAGATGTTGTTATAGGAAGCAGAAAATGAGAATGATTAGCTCTTCATATGATTCTGTATTTTTGGCCACCCCCCAATTGATCCCGACAAACGTAAGGATCCATAAACCTCAGGTACATTTCAAAGGATCCATAAACCTCAGGTACATTTCAGTTGCGTTATTTTCTCACTGTTAAGTCTTTGGGCTTCTTCGATATATACAAATCGAACCTCTGAACCTCATGTTTTACCCTCTTATCGCTAAAGTTTTCTTGCTTTTGGTCTCATTTCTGTGTTTTTGGGGATTTTCTGAGTTTTAGTAGCTGAAATGGAGGTTGAGAAGTTGCAGGCCGTGGGATCACTTGAGGTTCGTCCTGAATTTCTCTGGTTTTTGTCGGTGACTTGATTGTGACTGGATTTGTACTTTTTTAGGTAGGGTTGATGCTGTTGAGCTTCAATTTCTAGTGGCTTTCTTGAGCTTGATTGGAGCGTGTTTTGAGATTTTGATGGCGAGCTTTTTTTGGAGTTGTTTCTTTGCTTTTCTAGGGTTCTAGGGGTTTGAATTGTTTTTTTCTAGGTCTAATTTTGTGGTGTCCTAGAATACAAATCAAAACATCCTTGCCATTTAGTTTTGTTTCATTGTTAGAATTTAGAAGGGATACAATCTCATTTTTAGTCTCATCCCTCTGTTTTTTAAGGATTTTGTAAGTTTTAGTAATGGTGCTGGCTAAGAATTTGCAGGTCATTTGATCACTTGAAGGTATTGGTGAATTTTGTGGTTATTGTATGTAATTTGGCTTATGATTTAATTGGATGTCTGGATTGTGGCTTTTTTTAGTGTGTTTCTACGGTTTCCTGTGATGAAGTTCTATTTCTAGGAAGGACTCTTTTGTGGTGCATTCCTGTGTAACTTTCATGCTAACATTTTGATTTGATATTTTACTTAGTAGGGTTTATCCAAGATTTAGGGGTCAGAATTGTGTTTTCTAGGTCTAATTTTGCGGTTTTTAGTATTTTTAATTCCCATTTTCTTGGTAAGGTTATATTCTTGCTTTCTCGTCTTTGTTCTCTATTATCTAGAAATTTTCTGTTAAGGTTTGTAGCAGAAGCGGATGAGACTTTGCTGGTTATAAGATCACACTAGGTCTTTATGGAGTTTATCTTTTTTTGTCCATGCGTTTATGTCTATGATTTGCCTGTGTGTTTGGATTTGGACGTCTTGGTATTTATTTAGGATATGTATTGTTGAAGTTATGCTTCTAGGGCTTGGACGTCTTGGTATTTATTTAGGATATGTATTGTTGAAGTTATGCTTTTAAGGCTTCTCTTGTATTTGCTTATCAAGTATTTTCTTTTCCTTTTTTTTGGTATATGTATTTTTAATGGAAAGGCCATATTTTGGAGAGTCTAGAGTTCTTCTAGGCTTTAGGGAATGGAATTGTGCTTCTGGGGCTTATTTCGTGGTTTCTAGTGGAATTTTCTTCTTTCTCCTCTCCCCCCCCCCTCCCAGTGGAACTTTTAGTTGTCAAAGATGATTTCAAATCTCAGACGCTTAAAATTTTTATTGATTATCTTGCTCATTTAGGTTTTTAAGTGCTTATGATTCGCCTTTTTTTTTTTTTTTGCAGGGAAGGATGCTATCTCCTACAAAAGTCTGACTCAAGCTTATGGGAATTCAGAAGAGCAGAAAGGAGGAAGAAGAATCTTAGAAACTCAAGATCTTGATGACCAAGGTGTATGCAAAAACTTCATATGCATTTTTCTTTTTCTTTTTTCTTTCATTCTTTTATTAAGAATTTGGTTTTGGAAGATAAAGTTCCTTTTGCTTGTATATGCTCTTTCTCTCTCTAAGCTATCCTTTAGTTGCTATCTCTCTCTCTCTCATCATCACCAGTAAGATACCCTTAACTGCCCTTTCTTTCTCTAATCTATGCTTTGTTTGCTTTCTCTCTCTCTCTGAATCTTGCATTTTGTATGCTCAGTCTTATTTACAGAGATTGTAATAGTCTCTCTCTCTCTCTCTCTCTCTCTCTTCCTCTCTCTCTCAGACTACCCATTAGGCCATAACTTGTTATATTTATTGTCATATCTTTTACGTTCTATTTCAGTCTTGCACGCCCATATACAAAATGGATACATATATTTACAAATGTCAAAGCATGGTGTTGCTCCATTCAGAGTAAGATGGAAAGGTATGGGGTTCTACTAGCCTTTGTTAATCGATTTCTTGAAGCGATTTATTGATGGTGACAAATCTTTTAGATTTTTTTTTTTTTTTTGGAGAGAGAGAGCAAGAGTTTCGCTTCAATCTCCACCTCAATCTCTCTCTAAGAGCTAGGCTTCAATCTCTATTTCCATCTACACTTCAACTATGACGAGCCTGAGAAAGCTCAATCTAAGGCCCGAACGAACCAAAGAGAGAGGGAGATTGTCGTCGAGGGGAAAAAAAGATGGTTTAGGTAGAGACAAACCCAACGGTCATATATTTGTTGAGGCCCATTAGTTTGAATTTTGAAGTGTTGCTTTTCCCTTCTTCTCCTCCTCTTTGAGCATTCTTTCTGCTTCAAAACCCTAGGAGCAAGTGAGATTTTCCCTCTCTTTCTCTCCTCCTCTTTGTGCTTTCTTTCTGCTTCAAAGCCTTTGTTAGTCTCTTTCTTTCTACGATTCTCTTGTTGTTCCACTCTTGCTCTACAAACTAGTATTAGGCTTTCTTCTACAATAGTCTACATATATGGGTGGTGTTTTAGCTAACCCAGAGGACATTGAATCCATGGAGCACGAAGAGTATTAGGATTTCTTACGTTGAATTCAAGTCACAGGTATCTCCCTTCCAAGGATTGCTTCTGGTTTATCTTGCTTTGCTTTTGAAATTGCGAGGTCATCCATTAACCTAAACTAGGGTTTTGTTCCCGGCGCCCTATTTATGGTTTATCTAGTTTTCAAGGTTTCTTTTTGAAGGTTTATGCTACTGATTTGTTGCCATAAGCTTGGATTTTGGAATTCAACGGTTTGGGGGTTCATTGTGGTGATTCATCTAGATAATTTAGGTTTATCTCTGCTGCTTTTTTTTTAACTATTTAATGGAAGCCATAGTTGCATCAGCCACCATTTCCCTGAATTTGAGTACTTTTTCAGCATGTATTTGTTAGTTGAATTTTTTCTTAGTTTGTATGTTGATTATAATTTTTTTTTATAAACTTCTTTATTTATTTTCTTTATAGTGGTAGTTTACCGGTATTATGTTTATGATGTGACTTGGTTTTACGTGTTGTTCCTATAAATGATTTAATTTAGTCTATCTTTTCATGGATTTGGGTTTAGTTGTTACTCCTATCACTTAAAGTAGAACATACGTAGCTTCATTGAAATTTAGTTATAGGATCATATGGTGTGTTTGTAGTAAGTAAAAATGGTGAGTTTCAAGCAAATATTCAGCATTTTTTTAAGACGTTCTTCATTTTCTTTGTTTATTTTTGGCTGTTTAATCAGTCCATGAGTGAGGGTTTGACTTGAAATGTAATTTTCATTTAGTTGTTTTCTCCATTCTTCACTTTTATTTCTCAACTTTTGTTTTGTTTTGACCTTTTATTTTTTTCATTTTTGGTTTGTTTCTTAAATATGGTTGTCTCTGTGGTCCATTTTCTCATATTACAAGTTGTTTCTTGAGATTGTAGGGACATTAAACTGCACTCTATGTTAACGATTATTTAAGGAAATAAAAATAACAAATTTATGCTCACCATGCTCCATAACCTCGTAGGGTATACAAATCCATCTGCTCGTTTTTGGAATCCCAAATCCTCAGTTTGCACTATTGAGTGTACGACGCAACATAGTTCCTCGAAGGTAGCCCACATTTATGTGTAGCTAGCCTTCCTAAACAAGAATTGTGACGCTTTTTCCATTTAGAGATCTGTTGCTGCTTCTCTTGTTCCCACTACACAATGTGCATGCTGAACTTGTCCACCTGTGCCCATCTTTCTGGATTCCTTCTATTCCTCCCTCCTGTGCCTTTATACATGGAATACGTACCAAAAAGAATTCAAAATGAGTAGTGGTCACTCTAAACATAGAAAATTAAAATAAAACAATGAGCATTAGCAAGAGAAATAATGTTGGTAATTAGCAGCCACAATGTCAGGATACTAAAGGCTAGCAGGTCTATTGCATAATAGGATGGATCGATTTTGGCATTACTTAAGAGCATTGCATTTGGCCTAAGGCCTATTGAAAAAAAATTTCATTTTTATTTTTATTTTTTATGATAATGTTAACTAACTTTTTTTCATGGTTCAATCACAACAAACTACAACCATTTTCTTTTGGAATCCGCATAGCGTGGCTGAACATGGGCCATGTATACCCAATCTGATGGGCATCCCACAAATTGTATATAAAATTGATAAACCACTTTGACAAACTTCAGTTGTGATCTAGGCCAAGAAGTATTATATAGCCAATCTTGGTCCGTACCCAAGTCATAAAAAAATTGATTTCTCACTTCAATCATATCTAGCTAGGGGTCATGAAATCGTAGTAAAGAATTGAGGATATTGTTAATTGATGGCGCTTATTAGTATCTTTATTGTGTTGTGGCAACCCTTAATTAGTGAGTTTTATTATCATGGAATGAAACAACATGTAGCAGGTCTATTGCATAATAGGATGGATCGATTTTGGCATTACTATAGAGCATTGCATTTGGGCCTAAAGCCTATTGAAAAAAAATCATTTTTTCTTTTTTTTATGATAATGTTAACTAACTTTTTTTCATGGTTCAATCACAACAAACTGCAACCATTTTCTTTTGGAATCCGCATAGCGTGGCTAAACATGGGCCATGTATACCCAATCTGATGGGCATCCCACAAATTGTATATAAAATTGATAAACCACTTTGACAAACTTCAGTTGTGATCTAGGCCAAGTAGTTTTATGTAGCCAATCTCGGTCCGTACCCAAGTCATAAAAAAATTGATTTCTCACTTCAATCATACCTAGCTAGGGGTCATGAAATCATAGTAAATTGATGGAGCTTATTATAGTGTCTTTATTGTGTTGTGGCAACCCTAAATTAGTGAGTTTTATTATCATGAAATGAAACAACATGTAGCAGGTCTATTGCATAATAGGATGGATCGATTTTGGCATTACTAAAGAGCATTGCATTTGGTCCTAAAGACCTATTGTTAAAAAAAAAAAAAATTTGTTTTTATGATAATGTTAACTAACTTTTTTTTATGGTTCAATCACAACCAACTACAACCATTTTCTTTTGGAATCCGCATAGCGTGACTGAACATGGGCCATGTATACCCAATCTGATGGGTATCCCACAAATTGTATATAAAATTGATAAACCACTTTGAAAAACTTCAGTTGTGATCTAGGTCAAGTAGTTTTATACAACCAATCTTGGTCCGTACCCAAGTCATAAAAAAATTGATTTCTCACTTCAATCATACCTAGCTAGGGGTCATGAAATTGTAGTAAAGAATTGAGGATATTGTTAATTGATGGAGCATATTATAGTGTCTTTATTGTGTTGTGGCAACCTTAAATTAGTGAGTTTTATTATCATGGAATCAAACAACATGTAGCAGGTCTATTGCATAATAGGATGGATCGATTTTGGCATTACTAAAGAGCATTGCATTTGGCCTAAAGCCTATTGAAAACAAATTTCATTTTTTTTGACAATGTTAACTAACTTTTTTTCATGGTTCAATCACAACAAACTACAACCATTTTCTTTTGGAATCCGCATAGCGTGGCTGAACATGGGCCATGTATACCCAATCTGATGGGCATCCCACAAATTGTATATAAAATTGATAAACCACTTTGACAAACTTCAGCTGTGATCTAGGCCAAATAGTTTTATATACCAATCTTGGTCCGTACCCAAGTCATAAAAAAATTGATTTCTCACTTCAATCATACCTTTAGAGAGTAACTGGACTTTAGAGTCAGGGAAGGCCAAAATCCAATCAGTAGTTGCTAAAGCTCGGTCCAACCTTCTTCGAATGCATCTTTTGCTCAACTGGTTATTAGACCAGGAGAACCATCCTCTGACTAAACTAAGATCAGCAAGAGCACAATCCGTCATTACTTGCGCAAAATCGTTAGAGTCTGATGATAGAGAACTGCTTCCCCCCACTGATTCCGAGGGATCCAATAACGTATTAAAATCCCCCAGTTCCAGACAGGGAAGAGCAATAGTTGCTCATAAGGGCCTCATATGATCCCATAGCAAGGCCCTTTGGGATACATAATTAGAGGCTTACACTTCTGAAATCACTGAAATAGTACCATTACAAATATGGGTCGCCTTCACAGTAATCATTTGATCATTGACATCAATCAGTTTGATTGAGTAAATTAGAGGGTTCTAAAGGACTAAAATTCTGGATCTCCCCTCAATCTCATTAGCAATAAAGTTCTTATAGAAACCCAACTTTTTAGACCAAATATGGCTCTGCTCCACTAGAAGTTTAGTTTCCAATAAGAAAATAAGACCGAGATTATGTTGACCTTTTAAAACCCCAATATCTGATATTCTGCCCCGGCACTAAAGGCCCCTAACATTCCAAGCAGCAATAGACATAAATAAAATAAGAGGTTTGGACGTTTAGTAAGTGGACCCTTACTTTCAAGAACTGTATGAGCACGCTGAGCCTTATGGGGTAACCCCATCTTGTCACCAATAGAAGCTGGAGTAAGTCCTTTGTATTACCTGTACCTGATGAAGAATGACCCCTCTTGTCACCAGAAGCTACCAAAGAAGCTTTTAATTGCGACTTAGTTCAAGCTTGAGGAAGCTTCTCAATATTCGCGTGATTCTGCACTCGTTTACTAGAAACATCCACCTTATCGGCTATGTTATGACCACCAACAATATTCCCCATGCCATCCTCCCGAGTGCCCCCCTGTAGCCCAATCGCATGAGCAAGGGTTTTTGGATCATTAACAAGTAAGTGATCCAACAGGCCGGTTACATCATACTCCTCCCCATCATTTGCGACGACGGCAGTGACGTGAACCTGCTTGGGACTGTGCTCACATATCTTCTTAGAGGCCTGTTGGTCCATAGACAATAGCGAGGAGTCGCCATACGCAACAGGTGTCGTTCCATTCGCTGGCGATAGAGTCGCGACCTCATCTGACACACCACCAGTATTAATAACATGAGTCATAGCTGTCAACTCATACTCCTGTTGCGTATCCGAATCGCCCAATGGAATGCAAATGTCAACTGAATTTGACTCAAAAGAGCTAACTGCCTGCTCAATAAGAGACCCCTTGTTATCCTCATGGACATTGGCTAGAATTGCAAAAGCATTAGAATCATATCCTTTGGATCCGCTCTGTTGTTAGCAAGAGAGACAACAACATTACTCTTCTCTGACAAAAAGGGAAGTGTTGAAGCAACCACAGTGCTTTCCTTCCCCTTCCGTTTGCAAACTAACTGCTGTCTCCCTTTGACTACCTTCTAACCTTCTTCCCTGAAGGTAATTTAACAGAAGTATCACCATTGGGAACAATTGTTGTACTGACCTTGATGGAAGCCTTTGTAGTTAAGCCTGCTCGACATAATTCAGGCTTGTGGCCCCCCCTTTGACACGTGGAACAAATCGAGGGTATGAACTCATAGACTATCTCTTGCCTATACTCCTTCCCAAAAAAATCCAGCCAAACTTCAGTGGAACAAATGGTATCTAGATCCAATGCAACACACACCCTTGGCTCAGCCCTTGATCTAAGTTTTGTCGGTTTGTCCATGAAGATGGGTGTTTCAACACTGGAGGCAATACAGAAAAGAATATCTGGTTCCCAATAAACCAATGGTAACCTTGTCAATTTGATCCAGACTGGCACAGTATGGCGAGGATGGAAATTTGAAGGATCCAATTCTTGAAGCACCAAACATTTTTGTTGATAAACCAAGGCCCCCCCGAGCGTGCAACCTCCATTTTCTTACTAGAATGGAAACAAAAAATCAAGAAGCCCCCATCAGCGGAGAATACTTCAACATCCTGCTCAAGCCTCCACATCTTCTTCAACATCTCTTTCATGTAGTTCCAATCAGGTTGGCGGCCCAAGAAGTATCCCAATAAATAGTTTTCCCACCGACTCCGACTTGAGTCCATCACCTTATTATCAATTTTGACAAATTTTTTACCATTAATAATTTTAGTAGGGGAAGTATCCATCTCCTCAAAGTAAAACACTTCATTTTGGACACCTTTGGCACCAAATAACAGGTTTGAAGACCTACCCGAGCCCAGCAGCTGCCCAGCAGCTGTTAGCTAAATTATCATTCTTGTTCTTTGGAACTAGTGATGGAAAGTCCTCCTGTGCGCCACCTTCACCATGAAGAACCAAGGAAGATCCTAGGTTGTTCTTACTACCCAAAAATTTTTCCAAAGTAGCAGCCACCTCCTTGCCTTTGCTGGAAACACCCATCAAGAGAGGAGAGGCCTCCCTTACAGGACACCTGATGACCCCATCAAGAACAACAGCAGTAGATCCTGGGGTAGGACCCATACGAGGATTACCAAAGCCATCTTGAAGAGGATCATCGCAAGGGGCAGAACTACAAACACCCACTCCTTCCCCAAAATGGACAGCTTCACCATCATCTTCTATAGAAAGATTGTGACCCATAACATTAACTTCCACATTACTATCAACAACTACCATACGAAGGCCAGCACCATTATACTCCTTTGAATTGTTATCCTTCACAGGCATCTCTCCAAAACCAGACCCAGAAATCACACGATAAGTAGCACGAGGATCTGGCTTCGAAGCTAGGACATCAGAGACTAAAGACCCAGATCCATCTCTGATAATGAAACTTTGATCAGATATAATAGGATCATGGCCAGATCCGTCCCCAACACCGAGAAGACGACCACCATCAAAAATACTAGCAAAATAGGCTCCATCCTTAAGGGGCTCAGCACCACCAAAACAAATAGCATTACTACTTCGCAAAGATGAGAAAGAAGCGCTTGAATATCAGGAGGTTTCTCTCCAAAGGGAGAGGCATACCAGAAGGGGGTGGGAAAGCCATCAAAGCATCGCAAATCTGAAGGCCGCAAGTCTGGAGTCACTCGCAGGTGGCGCAGAGTGGAAGGGGTTCTCGCAGAGGCACACGCAGGTGGCACTCGCAGCGGAACAAGGGAGCCAGGCTCTCAGCCTCTCGCACAGCCACCAGCACCTCTCGCAGCCTCTCACGCAAGAGCACTGCCTCTCGCAGCCTCGCGCAGCTTCTCGCAGACCTTCTCGTAGAGGCAGCCTATCGCAGCCTCCAAGCTCTCGCACAACTAGACTCAGGCTCTCGCACAGCCACCAGCACCTCTTGCAGCCTCTCGCGTAGCTTCTCGTAGCCTCTCGTGTAAGAGCACAGCCTCCTGCAGCCTCTCGCATAGCTTCTCGCAGCCTCTTGTGTAAGAGCACAGCCTCTTGCAGCCTGTAAATTTTCAAGCGCTGCTTTTTTGCAATACCATAAAATTGTTCTTCCTCTCTGTGATGGAAATGCTATGGGATATGTTACAGGGAGTGCGAACTCCATGGAAATGATAAGCCAGTAAGAATGTCGGCCATTACGCTTCAAATTTTTTTCTTTGGGGGTAAGTCAGTGAGGGAGACATAACCCTCCAATTCTATTTTCGAACACGCAGTTTCTGAGATAGTTTTACTAGTCGCTTTGCATTGGTATATATCTGATATCTACGATTTAGAGGTATTTGGATTGAGTTGAGGCACGAGGGAGGTTAATAGTAATCATAATCTCGGAGATTCACATAAAAGTAACCGTGATTTTCAGTTCACGTAAAGTACAGAACAGAGAGAGAGGATTTTTGAGGAATTTTTTTTGGTTAAAATTGGGAGAAATGTGATTGGTGAATGTTTTGATTGGTTGATTATTTAATTGGTTAAAAATGGATTTCAGGAGGGGTGTAAGCGTGAAGTAGTGGAGGGAGAGAAGCCTTGTCCAATGACGCGTCTGTCAACTGAACATTCCAACTACGAGTGATGTGGTAATTTCTGATTTGTGTTTCATTATATTTGTTGTGAGAGAAAATGTTCTTCCTTGGTTTTTTTTTTCTTTTTTCTTTTATTTATCAGTATTGAGTGTTAAGCGTGAGGTGGCAATGTTTATGCAGGGATCAACATTGAATTGCTTCTACGAGATCGACCACATTAGGCTGCCTCGTAATTCCCCCATTCACCTCAAGACCATTTGTGTTGTGTGGGTATGGAAACAAACAAAACCCTATTCCTAAATATTCTCAATGACCCCTCGAGTTTTACTGTTGCCAGTCATATTAGATAGCCTCTCTCTAACTTTGAAGGGCTATTTTGATACATGTCTCTCTCATGATTTGATCCCCATTAAGTGAAATAAAAGTGATCATTTACTTTCTATTGGATTGATCTCCTTGAGTTATTATTATCATCCGTGCCTTAGACAATGGGACAAAATTAAGTCCTCAAAGGGCCCTTTCGTGGCCCGAGTCCAAGGGGTTCGAACCATGGTTTCCCCATGTATGTTTATATGTTAATTTGATGTGTTTATAGTTATTAAATAGATTCATGATTGCTTAAATTGAGTATGTTGTATGTATATTGAGATTGTTCTTTAATCTTGCAATATGAACTTTAATAATATGCATTGTTGTTTATGTGAATTGAAATCTTATCAAATTATTATGATCTAGTGCATGATGTGTATGAGACATTATGATATATGATGAGGATGAAGAATGAAGATGAAATTATCATAATTTTGATATAATGAGGAATTGCGAGTGCAAGTCATGCAATATGCTGTAGCGATGTACATTGTGAATATTTGAATATTGTATTGAGTAAGGGATTTGTAAGGGACCTATTAGGGTTGAATTTTATTATTCAAATGTGTATAAACCATGTTTGTAGGCTGTAATATATGTATTATGGTTTTGTATTGAGATACTCATGCATGTAAACCTTTTGAGTTTTATACAATGGAAATTTTTTAAAAGCTTGCATTTCTAGCCCATTGGTCTTACACCACCAACAGTTATTTCTACAAAAGAGCCCTCAATACCAAAAGTATTGCATGAATCTTTTAATTGTCTGCTTGTTTGTTTCACGTGATATCCCAAAAACATGCAAGTCTAGTGCTTCTCTTTGCTGCTCCAACAAAATTCAGCTTGATCATGTAATTATTTTCACCGTGGTTGGTGGTGAATCCAATCTCTCTTGAGGCTGGGGTCTCAAACCTTGAAGATCTGTAACTGCCTTTGGGTCAACTAGTTCTTCACGAGCTTTGGTCCTTTGATTTTTCATTTCTTTTTTTTTTTTTTGGGTCAAGGGTTTGACTAGTTCTTGACAAGGTCTTGATCCAACTTGGATTTTCTTCACCATTTCGATTCTTCCAAAGACTCCATACTGTCACTAAGAAAGTGCAGCACAACTGTTTTTGTCCTAGCTTGTTCTATCACATTCATCTCCATAGATGCGACATAATGGAAATGCATGTACAAGTTGTAATTAAAACAAAAAACAAAAAACTAGACTGCCATTTTTTTATCATATTGTGCAGCTGTACATGCTAACAACAACATGAGACTCCCACCTCTTCTTCCTCTACGATATTACATTTGTTTACCAAGACTGAACCCCTATGTTGGACATGATCCATCCATATGGTCCTTGCTTACCAAGGTCAAGAAATTTTTGTACAAACATACTTAAAACATGATAAACATGCTTCTTCCTCCAGATCAAACAAATCATGGATGCCTCTCAATAATGTGTACCACATTGATTAGTTATTTGGACTTAGCTGGGTCACCAGCCCAAGCCTTATGGAGCAGTGGTAATATGATCAAGATGCAATATGATCAAAAGAACATAAACTAAGAGAATACCTTATACCTTGCCTTAGGTTACCTCCAAGGGACTTAGCACACCCCATACCGGGGCTCCTCTACCAATGGCACACAGGATCTAAGTCCAAGAACTTGTCTCACAAATTTGGGAAGACAAGGCAAAAACCAGTAGAGAGCATAACATAATATATACGTGACCAAGGCTCAACACTTGAGCATAAGGCCAAGACCTTGAGCTAGGCTATGTAGCTTGGGCGTGCACCTGTTGGCTTAGTTTTCGTTCCTAAACCCTAAAGTTTGGAGAAAGAAGAAGAGAGAGATATTTAGAGAGTGGCGTGTCACTCCTTCAGGCACAAAGAGAGAGAGATCATGTGTAGAGAATAAGCCCCACCCATAGCTAGTTTATATAGAATAAAGGCTAGGGTTCCTAGGGTTAGAGTTTTGTCATTTTTGAGAAACTTAATCTTGACCATTGATCTTGGAGATATGTGGGGTGAAGAGATCTCATCCATTCATCCCTTAGTTCAATCATTATGATTAAAAGGATGGGGTAGAACCATTATCCCTCAGTTTCCATAGCTCCATTCCCATCAAATTTTATGTACAGAAAGTTCCTATTTCAGTTATATGTGAAATTGAAAAATGGGGCTCGGGTTGGCTCTAAGTAAGAGGCGAGAAAACTTTTCAATGAGTTTGAGAAAGGGTTTTATCCAAGTATATTGACATATAATAGAATGAGGAATTGTGAGGTAGGGAGATTATGGGATGATAAGCTCGACAAAACGTGTTTTACTAAGGTTTTTCACTTACAATAGGTTGATCAAAGGGTTTTCTAGCACTGGACGGGCAAGTGAAGCATTTAGCATATTTGGAGGAAATGCTACACAAAGGGTGTGAAGCCAATAAGTCCACTAATGCCCAACATAGTGTGCTCCCTGGATGGGGTTAGACTGTATAGGACAATAGAGGCTAGTATGTGGTCTGGGATTGTGTTCCTGAATGTGTCTTTTGCGAGGACATTCATTTTTATTAACATGCTTGATGACCAAGTCTATTTCTTTCATCCTTCAAGAATTGTACTTTTTTAGTAGGAGCTGAACTTGAGTCTTAGAGTTAATCCCATATTTTTCAGGCAAGTCACCCATCATATTTTCAACAATGTAGTCCTCTACAATTCTAATCAAATTGCCCCCATGAAGCTCAACATTATTATCCTAGCTACTTTGTCATCTTCTAGCCATTTTTCTAATATTCTTCTAGCATGGGATTTGGTATTAGGTTTTATAATTGGAGGATCAGATTTAAGTACATCACCACCCTATCTTGGAATCATACATATCCATTTTTTTTTTAACACAAAAATTTGTTCTATTAAGTATTTTTAGCAATGGTACCAGATCGTCAACTAAACATACCATGACTACTCTATGACCACACTTTGGACTTACAAGCCAACCCAACAAATCCATGATCCACGTGTCTCACATGCAATGGGCTCTTAGTTAGCCTATCAAAGATAGCCAAGGCATAGAGGGACCATCGATAATCACAAATCTTACGTGACTACTTGGACAAGTATGTGGTCACAAAGATCAAGAACTACATAGGAGTGTCCTAATCTGTTCCTTCAGTGCAAGGGGAGTTCAATTACATGCAAACGAAGAACCAAGTATGCCTCTCTTACCCATTTTGGTCCAATGTCATTGTCATGCTTGTATGCTGCGTAGGATGCCATGCAGAGGCTAGTAGGCACGCACCTTTACAAGCCACCATCTCATTGCACAATAGGGTCTTGGTTTCCTCTTGTCCCGCTTCGCTCAAGAGAGTCATGATTTCATCTTGGCTCAGCATCCACCACCTTGGATCCCCTTTGGCAGCGCGTATTACAAGGACTATGCAAGTATGCATATCCAGCCTAGTTGTGGGCCAACCCTCCAAGTGAAGGCGAGAGTGATGGAGCCCCCTATGTCCTAGATAGAATCAGCTCCAACCAGCTCTAATAGCTTGTTTCATCCTAGGAAGGCCCTACTCTAATGGCCTTTTTCATCCAATTAGAGTGCACTTTCCGTGATGATTGTTTTCTTTCAAGTAACACATATCACATGGCCTCTTTCATCCATAGAGCCTTCCTCACACAACATCTTTCGCCTATGGATGTGGCACCCATCACTCTAATGGTGTCTTTCACTCAATTAGAGCCACACTCCCAGGTGTCCAAAAATATTGGTAGCTAAACACAAGAACATGTGAGAGCTGCGATCCAAAAACCAAGTGGCAAAGCTTTAGAAGGCTTATCATTTTAAACATGGTAGTTTAAAACATGGTAGTTTTAAAACATGGTAGTTTTAAACATGGTAGTTTAAAACTAGGAGATGCATGAAGTTTTTCTCAGTAATGCATATTTACCTTAGGATATATTCCTTTTTATAATTCTTTTTTTTTTTTGAGAAAGTTCCTTTTTATAATTCTTTTATACCATGCAATGAGAAATGGAGCATCAACATGTGAACGTGTGCAAATATAGGGCTCACTGGTACTATGTGGATGTGTTATTTTCTGAGATAGAGACGTAACCTTTATTCTTCCTTGTTACTTATCCCAATCAGATGTCATTCCCATTTAGAATAAGGCGGATTTGGAAACATAAGGGTGGTATCCAAATCAGATGTCATTCTACATAGAGGATGATGTAGACTGACTTTCTTGTTAATAGCAGGTATGTAGCTTTAATCTCAACTTAGTTCATTCCTGCACTATGGGTTGTTAGGGACATGGAAATTAGCGTAGATGGAGGGGGACTATCTTTGACATGGGAATGAGCATAGATGGAGGGGGACTATCTTTGATTTTTTAGTTTCGATAGGGTAAAAGATTTTATAAAGGTTTTACTTTCGAAGAAATTTATCTTTTGGATGAGAAATCCGTGCTTTTTTTTTTTGCATTAAAAAAATGCAAAAGGTTAAGAACATTATTATTTCTGAGCTTGTATAATCTTGGCTATTGTACCCTGGCAATTTTTCCTAAATTTGAATAAAAAATATTGATAACTATGTATTCTATATTCATTGGGCAACAATGACCATTTCACAAGTTTTTGTTTTGACATTTGTTGCATATACATCTTACGAATAATATCATTTATTCATACCATCTTTGAATAGTCAAAACTTCTCAAATCACAAAACTTCCAAAAAAATCATCAACTTGATTTCCAAGCCATAGAGGCTTACACTATATTTAGAAAATACAATACAAGCTCTCATAAGGCCTTTTATGGCCACAGAAACCCAACATCTCCCTTTTGGCCTTTGAAGAACATACAAACTCTTTTCCTAACATTTTCATCCCCCAATTACAATCTCTCTCTCAAGAATTTATCGTTTATTCTCTCTCATTACATTAACCCTAGTGAACTCTTTCGCCATCAATCATTTCACAAAGGATTTATGAATGTAGCTTCTGAGGGAGTCATGAAGCATCTTTCTCTTTGTTGCTCGGATCGCATCCCGAAAGTGGTCGTATTCCATCTTTTCATGTCGCATCGTGAATCAAAGACTTATTGTCACTGAAGATCATCATGTACCCTCATCGCATGGGGTTGTATCTTAGCAGCTCAAGGGAGTTCTTCAATCATGCTGCTCCTTTTTGTAACCCTACAACCCGCACCACATATCTGGGTTCCATGGGTGAACAACATTATAGTGTGTTGTTCTAGCTGGCCCGCCAAACACAAGCAGGTACTCCCACTAGAATGTTAAGCTATCTGGATCTTTCATAATAGGATACATATATATTTAAATATCCAAGCAGCTAAAAGTAATCTTGGGATTATTAATAGCTCCCACTCAAACAGAACACAAAAAAATATATATTATCTCAGCATTCTCATGTATGTGTCATGGGATAATATAGCAAGCATTATACCAAATAGTAACTCAATGCCCGTTTGGTTTCACAAAGGTTCAACCACACCAGGCTGTTGGTTGTAAATCCATAAAAACCAAGTTTTCTTAACACAATATGTATCAAAGAAGCCTAGCAAGATGGCAATCCTATGATATACCCTATGGTTCATGGTCTTAGGTAATCAAATATTCTAAAGAACTAAAAAACATGTCACATAATCAGTACTATGAAACATGAGTCAAGACATGGGTATTTAAAAACAATGCATAGATAAATGACACTTTCTCATATGTACATAAAATACTTTCAAAGCCCGATGTTTTTCCTTATATAAAAAACTCGACTTGGTATATTTTCACACGCAAGAGTTAGAAAATAGTATGGTGGTTTAAAATGATTTTTCATAAATACTTAGTGGACGTAGCAAGAGTATGGGTTTTCTCAAAACTATATCCATAGATCTAGGTTTTTCAACATAAAAAGTCCAATCCGATTTCAAAAGAACATACTTAGCCTTTAAAAAAACATTTTACCACGTACACTTGTAATTACTTACCAAGTCATGTTATAGCCACAAAACAAATCATAAAGTCCATCTATGATTTTTATCTATAACGAAACACAACTGAAAATGTGTTCATCAAAAAAGTAACAAATATGCAAAATACACTTATTTTTCTTGCCAAATATTTGGAGTCTTTAACATGAGATTCTCATCAAATACAAAACGCAACTATCACTGGACATTATCGAGAGGACGGTTACCAAGACCGGGTTCCATCGGAACACTTCCTTCATGCTATATATTTAAATGGGCCATACCCATCTCTCATGTTTGATACTTAGGTCCATAGACCTTGATCAAACCATATCTCCATGTGTTTTACTACTTTAAGTAGTTCACACAATCACAAGGAAATACAAAAGCACATAGTATTCAAAAGTGGCACTTTCAAATTTGTTAGTAACTTAGCACCTATCAACTAATGTCCATACACTCTATACATTTGCACAAAACAAGCCAACATATAATCAAAGATTCTTTAAGGATAACAAATAAATTAATGAATCTTCTTTCCTTATATGACCTTACCACGCAATGTGGGATAGGTTTCATTCCCTATAACCATTTAGTGCGGTATCTGGGCTTTTTTAATCGTTGCTTTTTGTTTGCTGACGAACTTTTGTGATCTTGGAAGAGCACACAACTGATAGAGAATCTCTTGGTCATCGGTTTTACTTGTCAACGAAGCGTCCATCTCTTCGGCCCATGGATTCTCCCTTTCTCATACCAAGAAGAAGTACTCTTCTTCATCCCATAATTCCATAAATCACAATTTTGATCCTCCCACTAATCTTTAGAGTTCCTATTCTGCCCCCCAAGTCCCCTTTACATACCCCTTCAATACAAAGAGAAACCAAGATACGTTTTACATGTATTCTGTTACTTCTATTTTATGTAGTTCCCAGATTTAGCACCCTTCACAAAGAGTGTCATATCTCCCCAACATTGTATTACCTTGAGTGTTAGTTCCCAGATTGAGCACCCTTCCCATTCTATTTTATGGAGGCTTACACAATTTTCAGAAAGTGTTAGTTGCCTTGAGTGGGGCGTGCCACACTAAGTTTCCTCATGCAGGCCCCACTCTATTTTACCATGTGATTAATTTAAGGTGGGCCCATGTTTTATGATGGGCCCCCATATGATTAGTGATTTATAAAATTCATATATTGATTCTTAGAAGCTTGGAAATAAACTTTATTTTCTCTTGAATATTTCAATACTGAAAAATGAATATCTTTAGATTTATAAATCAAATTTGTAAAAATAAAATATCTAGATATTCACAAAAACTTCAAATAATCAATTTAAAAATCATATATCAACAAAATAATTAAAATCAAATAATTTTGATGGGAATCGGATTCGTATAGGTCTAGGAATTATAAAATTGATGAAGTACTTCATCTTCTACTATGGACTATAATCCACACTTGATTTCTCAAACTGACCCAACAGTACCCATGACCTACAGACCACTGCAGTGGTTCATGATTAGGCTGCCAAAGTCAGCCATAGGCAAGGGGATGCAATCCCAGTCTATAGACTACTGGTTCTCCCTTAGAGACTAACCAACGTCATGTAGACCTGATGCAACCATAACTCTATGGTGTGTAGGGGTAATCTCTTGTACATATACACGCTTCACCCTCAAAGGTGGTTTGCTTTCTTGATATGGCTATCATATATACATGTCATGTAATGGTTCAATGAGGAGGCTTTGATCCTCATCTCTAGAGGCCAACGATCACACACAAAAGTCACACAGTCCCTCGGCTCACACATCTGGGCAACTCCGACCTCATCAAGGGATGACCCATCAAACCCTCATCGGTTTAATTCTATGCCCAAATAACTTGAATTTTCCAACTTGACTGGCTAAGCATGTCAACCTAAGCCTGAGTATCGATAAATAACATTTATTTATTATGGTCCACAAAGGACCACACTCCAACTGAGTTTATGTTTCACTATATCAGGATGTTCGTTACAAGCTCTCATAAGGCCTTTAATGGCCACAGAAACCCAATATTGATCGAGTCCAAGTTTCTGAACTCGGCCATGGACTAACCGTAGTCTTTGTTTTGAACCATTCTTACCAAATCAAAGTGGGAGTTCAATGAAATTTTCGCTACTTTATATATCTCATTACCTAAATGTAAACAGGAAGACTAACATTGAACTGATGTTATTGGGAAGAGAACATTAAGAATGTCTAGGGTGGATCTCAATATGTATTTGCAACCACAAGTGCACCTTTCCATTTGGGATACTCAAGGTTCATTGTTCAAGTGAAAAATGGTTTAAGCAATATATGGCCTTATGAAAAAAGAGAACTTCATCATCATGTTGAAATGCATGCCATAAGGGAATGAAGAACTGGAGCAGATTAGCCCATGGAATTTTCCTTTAAGCTCCATCTGGTTGGATATCTGCGTCATCCTCCAAGGTAAGTTGTTCACCTCTTGCCCATTGTTGGAGCCTTTCACCTTTCTTCCTCTAGTTGCCTTTAGGCGTTCTTTTTTTTTTTTTTGGGTTTTTTTTGGATGGGGGGGGGGGGGGGAGGTCGTTCATGTGCCTCCACCTTTCTCTCCCTCTTCAACACCATTATTATGGGCGCACCCAACCACCTACCAAACTTATCACTGCCCAATTAAGTAAGCCTTCAAGCTACTTCTATACCTCCTCCACCTTTACACATACATATACCTAATTAAGCCTCAATCTAACGGCGCCCTGTAACCTCAATTCTCTTCTCTGATCTTAGAACTACCGTAAGTTCAGCCCCTTCCTCTTAACTCGAACAAATCTTTTTGTTCAATAAAGGCTACCTATGATTCCCAATCAAACCCTGCAATTCAAAGTTCAACGTTATCCATGCTTGCTACTCTCTCTTTCTCATGGGAGCTAGATGTCTAGGACATATTCACTTCCAAGGTAGTTTCTTTCAGGCGAGACTATATCACCTTAAAAGTTCCTTTATAGCTGAGTTCAAACCTCCCAGATGTGAATGTAAGAACATCCTCAAATGGGCCTAGTCCATTTGGAAATCTGAGCTTATTACTTGACATCCTCTCTCCAATGGTACTCATATTTTCTCCTTTCCCTCTAAAGAGTTGTGAGATAGAGCTTGCTATTGAGAATCTCTTCTTTAGGAAAGCCAAATTGCTCCTCAAACCTTGGAGCCTAATGATTTTGTTCCTAGTCTAGGTTTTGGAACGATCTCCAGATTATTCTCATCTATAGTTGTTGGAAACGTCTGTGTTTTCGAATCTTTTTTGGAATCAGAATCGCATGTATCAAAAGTTTCGAAATCTAAGAATAGTTGTCTCTACGATTCAGATTTGAGAAAAATGATTTCCATATTTCGGAATCACGATTCAAAAAATTTGGAATTGTGTTTCCTATTTTAAAGAATCGATGTGCCTTCATGTTGGAATCTCGTTTCATACCTATATGGAATCACACATGACCCCACTTGTTTCGGTGGTTGCTGGAATCGTGATTCGATTAGATTGGAATATTGATTCCTAAAAATATGGAATCGCAATTCTTAAAAAATAAAGAATCGTGATTCCTAAAATTCTAGAATCGTTGTCCCCATCAACTTGGAATCAACGTTCTCACCATTTCGGAATCGTGATTCTGCCCATATTGCAATCAAGATTCTCCCCTTACTAGAATTGCGAACCAATTCCCTTCGGTATATGAGAGAAGTATTCAAAAAATATATAAATTTACCCATTATTACAAGATCGAATTTTGGTCTATATATACTCAGTCCAAGACTCCAAGTACTAATGTCAACCTTTATGATATCTTTGTGGACAAACCCATACAATGGACTCGGTCTACCGATAACCCTATTATGCCTACAAGGTCTGGAGCTAGTCTACAGCATACAAGGAGTGAGAACAAGGGCGAGCTCCCTTCATCTCCTTTCTTTGAATTATAAAATAAGTACATGACATAGTAATTATTCTTTGTTAAATATAGTTTCGAGTCTTTTGACTTGTGAAAATTGAGTTATTCAATTTTTAGTCAATTTCTTTGATATTTAATGATTAATTTAACCTAAAACACTACACATGGCACTTCGCTCATATCCTTATTATCTTCTTATTCTACTTAAAGAAAAGCACTTTTATCCTCTTATTCAACTTGAAGAAATGATGGTGTTGATCATATATTAAACATTATTACATTAGTAGTTTAGTACGCACACGATTTACCAAATATTATTAAATTTGAAGTAACATATTTTTTTATTATTATTTATTCTTGGTAAGAGTTTTTAAAAAGTACCATGAAATGAAGGATGGAAATTAGTAAATAAGAAAATAAAAAATTTAACATATTACCCATATTTTAAATTTTGATTTTATTGTCGTGTGCAACAACTTCACATTCTCTCACGCTTTCATACATGTCACGTTCACTCATGATTGAGCACACATCGGAGGGTTTCTGCTCTCTCTATGCTCACATTACTTTCATGTTATATATTATTTAGTTGAACACTTGAAGTTCCTATTCTCACATTACTTTCATGTTATATTATTTAGTTGAAGATTTGAAGTTCCTATTCTCGCATTACTTTCATGTTATATTATTTAGTTCAAGAATTGAAGTTCCTATTCTTTAAATCAACATTTATTATAAGTAGAATCGCATTGTTGTGTAGCAAGGAATCACGATGATTCCAAACAATATGGATTCGCAATTTCAAAAAATTTGGAATCAATGTTTCTCACAAGAAGAATCGGATTCTTGTATAGCTAAGAATTATAAAGTCCTCGATATGGAATCTTAATTCCGGCAATCCAGGAATTGAGATTCCTAAACTAGGTGGAATCGCGTTCCGCAAAAAATAGAAACTTGATTCATTTCTTTTAGAATCAACTTTCACTCAGGGAAACACCCAATCAAGATTCTGAAACAGAATCTCTACCCTCATAGGCGATTCAAGTAACTATATTCCCATCCATGCATGTCAACAGACCATGTATAAGGCAATATGGATACATGCGGGAGTTTACTGAGCCTCTAAGAAGCTATAAAATCTCATTTAAGTTGGGCCAGCTTGTTCCTGGGTTTCCATACTTTGGGACACTATGTTCATAATGTCTGGGACGCAAGAATTCGAACCTTCGAATAGCGGGACCAAAGCCCGTTGGCTTACCGCTTGGCCACGCCCCATTTCTATTCTATTCTTGGGTCCTTCCTCTTGGCTCAGCCTCCTTCCTTGTTCAGTCAAGCTCATTAGATTATATTCTGAGGTCTATTTCCATTAAGGTTCGGAACCTCAACTGCAAGCTCTCTATGCAGCCTCAATCAGTTGAACCGCGAGTTCATCTGTCCACCATTAGGGACCATTGTTTGGTGAATCAGGCTCCAAATCACCATAATCTTGTCCACCCTATTGTGGTTCATGATCCTGAGGGGTGGACTACTGTTGTGTACCACTCATCCAACAATTCTGGGCTGCCCGATCTACGGGGATAGGATTCTCCCTTCTGTACACCTCTCTCTTAGGATCCCTCCCCAACCCTTGCCTCGTACTGAGCTTCCTTTTCCTGTCCCCGGGCCCTGCCACCTGGCCCTGTTGCTGATGCAGCCCACCCATACCTTGGCTCCGCCTAATACTATTTTCATGGGAATTTTTTTATACATCCATTGTATCCTTCCACATATGATTTAGTGATTCATGCCACTTTAGATACTTAGTTGCGTATTACCACACCAGCCATTTTGCATTTCTTGATGCTTGTTGATGGTGAGGTGCTGCCCTTAAGGTCATATATGGCTTCTACAATTTTTTACCTCAGCAATGAACCTTGAGTATCATGAAAGAAAATATGTACTATTAGCTACAAATACATATTCGGATCCCTCATGGAGTTTATTAGTGTTCTCTTCCCAACAACTTATCAAATGCCACATAAGCTCTCCTTGTTTACATTATGCAATGAGATGTACAGAGTAGATGCAACTTCTGTAAACTTCGACTTTGATTTAATATGGATGGTTTAAAACAAAGACAGGGCTTAGTTAACATGCCCAAGTCCAGAAACTTGGACTCAGCTGAGTCTGTAAATTAAGAATAAAATATTGGGGACCAGCAAGAGCAGCAATATAACTTAAAAGATGCCATAGTTAAGACTCCATATTACTATTTTATTATTGTTAATAAATTATTTTAAAAAGATATTGTGCATGTGGCCTTGGGATCAGAGCCTGATTAGGAAGGGGAGCGGGATCGGGAGCCAGATCAAGAAGACAAGCTATAATCTCCATATGGTCAAGGTCTTTGGGCGTACACCTTGAATTTTAGGGATCTTGATTCCAACATGTTGGGGAGCTAGATCCCAACTTTTCAAGATCATGTGATAAATAGACCCATCAGGTAAAAGCGTGTATTTTCTTTTGAAAAATGTATGGAACATGATTTTGCAGCATTACGTACTTTTTTAGCGGCTATGCATTTAAGACTTGTTTCTAATGAGTGTGATGTATATCAAGTGATCCCTAAGGGATTGGGATTGTGTTCCTTCCATATTGGAGCGAGATCCACCCGAGATCCAACTGCGGGAGCGTGGGATCACCACCAAGTTAGGAGATCTCGGTATCTACGGTTTGCACATATGATTACATGGCAGTTACTTTTGGTTTGTTGTTTTTTCTTACTATATGCCTAGTTGCCTACTAGCTATTTGTTTAACTTAAAAGGATTTTGTTTTTAATAAAGAATTTTTTGAGATTGTCCCTGATGGTTATGGAAAATCTAACGTTTGTACTCCAATTTGTTTATTTGTCTGTGTTTCTTTTGAACTTCTTGGCTGTCACTCGTGCCAGATTGTGTGTGGTTTAGACAACTTATTCTGCTCAAGAAATCATACAGCAAGCGATAAAAGAAAGTCATATACAACATGATTGATTACATAGCTATAACGGACAAAGTCACTTTCCAAATGGAAAAGCAATAGAACCCAATTTTTCAATGAATCTGAAAACTGACATGTAGGCTGTTAAAATTTTCTAACACACTTCAAATGGAGGAATGACACACCCCAGCTGTTTGATTTCTCATCTGAAATCTTAGAGTGTTGTTACGTTTCCATCCAAAAAGTAACTGTATTCATTCTGTATGATCGCATTTTACTTGTATTCATCGTTTGCCAAGGCGGATGTGATTCTTTGCAACTGAAAAAGCGATGCATGATTTTTTCTGGAGTATTATTTCACCTGAACACTCTGTATATGCGAACTTGATTTGATATGAAATTCCTCCCTATAACTTTATTTATAGGGAGTCTCCATTTAAAACATGGTTTTTTCTAAAAATCTCTAATTTTTTTAAATGTAAAACTCCTCCCTATAACTTTATTTATTATTGATTTTAATATTATTTCAATTTGGTTTAAAAATAAATACATTATCAATAGGAGTAAATTAAGAATCTTGATTTAACAAAAAATCCCATCAAAAGTTTCATCATTCAGTTCCCTCAAAAAAAAGTGTACAAAAAGGCACAAGCAATATATTCCCCAAAAAAAGTAGTTAAAACATCGCATGTCTCAAAATAATAAGTAGAATAGAAGAGTAAACCAAAGAAAAATTTATTTATTTTTCTTTAAACTCATAATTCTTTATAAAGAGCAAGAAAGAGATTCAATAATACTTTAAGTAGCTAGGAATTCAGTGTGAGATTCAAAAGCGCTTAAATATTTTGTTATTTTTTTTAGGAATAAAGAAATTTGATTAATTTTATATTTTATTTTTTATTTCATTGGTGTATAAAACATAGCGGTGCGTGTTTTAGCACGTGGGTAGACCCTAGGCTGTTAAAATTTCAATAGTAATTGGAAATATGAGTCATTGACATCAGAATTTTATGTGTATGATCATTCATGCCAGTACCAGTTTGGGGCAAGGTTACAGGTAGGGAAAATCAATAACAAATAGGAAAAAAGGGGTGGAATCCAAAGATACAACTAAATGAATAGATGCGCTTTCTCCTATTTAGAGCTTCTTTGTGATCACATTTTCACCAACATCAAGCTTAAGTTGAAATTAAGCCGCTTACTATTAGTTCTTTTGTTCAAGATATTGTTTACTTTGTCATAATAAGTGGAGAAATATTGCTTGTTTCATTCTCTTCACTGAAATCTTCATATGTTTATAGATCTCCTTGATTTTAACCATTTTTGAAGTTTAAAATTTTCTAATTAGATATGAAAATAGCTTTTAAGATGCTGCTAAAAAAAATTATAATAAAATTACATGTTATGATAAATT
>NW_006496884.1:40954-122139 GCF_000471905.2 Amborella trichopoda
TCACCCCTCATAGTATATACCATCCAAAATGCAAGACGTCTTGGGCAGCGGTAAGATAGTATATACATCATATATCCGCCCTTTTCTCTCAACAATTCCCCTTACCAAGAACCCCTCTCACTCTTTCTCTCTCTCCACGTACACACACCCACACACACAAAACTCAACAAAAACAGTGGTAATATTGGAGTAACTGCAGATGAGCCATCAATTTTATAAAGTTCGATATTGCCACTATGATCTAGAAAATTTGGAAAGCCATTAGTAGATTTAAAGAACTAGCAGAACTAAGACCAGTTCTCAATAATTTGTTAAATACACTTTTCAAAAGATAAATACAGAGGTAGAAGAGTTAGCTAACTTGGAACTGGACGCATCCTAGGATAGCTCATAGCTCTATGAAGCCATAGTTCGCAGTCCTTTTTTCTCCATGGAGAAACATTCCTTATAGTCTAGTATCTCTATTAAAAAAAAGACTAATAAATGGCAGAGGCTTGTGAATTTTAAAAAGCACAGCCCCTGAAAATTCATAAACATGTTGTCAATCTTAGATATTTAACAAATACTACTCCAAAATTTATGGATATCACCCTTATGAGATCTGATTTGGATAAGGAACAAGGAAGAATAAAGGTTCCATCTATACTTATGAGATCTAAGAGGGTAGGTACACCAACCGATGAGAGATAAATTTGATGTGAGGCAGTACACACCTCATCTGAATCTGTGACTCACTGGAGCTGACTCGCGTGGGCGCTCTCTTAGATCATGATGGAAAGTCCTCCAGTCCTACACCTAGTTCGAAATCGTCTCCCTTGACATGTACTTTCTTGTTTATACGATCACACATACATGGTTCATTTTACAAGACAAGTGGGCCAAGGGATCCCATCTTGTCTTTGAGCAAATGCACACGAACGTGCGCATTCAAAAGAAGAAGGAAAGAATAAGAGGATAGAGATTGGGGTGACAAAATGAGAAGGAAGAAGTAGAATAGAAGAAAGAGAAATTTGACCAAGTAGCTAAACTGACACAGTAGCTAGACCAATACAGTGATTGATTTTGCGTGGTAGCAAGACAGGCACGGTAACTCAGACTAGCATGGCGGCTTAATTACTCGACGACAGAACCAACACCAACCAGCCTGGCATGATGGCTAGTCTGACATGACAGCAAGACGGGCACGGTAACTCAAACTGACACGACGGCTTCCCTTGATCAAATGAGAGAGGAAGAAGAAATAATGAAAAAAAAAAGAGAGAGATTAGCAGAAAAGAGAAGAAAAAGGAAGAAGAAAGAAAGAAAAGAAGAGATAAGACAGAATAGAGAAAGAGAAGAGAGATAGAAGAAGAGGGAATGAAAAAAGAAGGATAAGAGAGAGAGAGAGAGGAGAGATAAGAGAGAAGAAAGAAAGAAAGAAAGGAGGAAGAGTGGAGAGATAAGAGAGAAGAAGAGAGAGAAAAAAAGAGGGGTTAAGAGAGAAGACAAAAGATGGAAGAGAAGAAATGAAGAGAAGAGAGAAGAGAAAAGAAGGGAAGATAAGAGAAGTAGAAGAGAGAGGATTAGAGAAAAAAAAAAAAAAAGTAGAAAAGAGAAGGGCTAATAAAATGAAATATTTCCTCTGCATTACTGAAAAAAGATTCATTCATCACCTAGTTTTATGCTTCATCTTCTTCCAAAGGAGTGACTATTTTCACTTTAAACCCCTTTGTTCAAGATGATAAGCCTTCTAACACAATATTAATGTCTGGCAAACTCATGAGCATGCACATAATCCTACACATCCAATGGCAACAAATGTTCATAACTCACATGGTTTGGTCCAGCAATACCTTGGTTAGTGAATTAAAATATTGAATCATGCAAAGTACCATTCAATTTAAAATGCAGTTCATCTTCATTTCACAGGGAAGGCAAGGAGACCTCCATTTGCGGACTAGAATTTGAAGCGTGCATTGCATTTTGCTAGACTAGTACCAGAGAAAACCCAAAACCGTGGGTTGGGGCAACGAGTGAAGGATGGCAAATGGGCCTTGGGTGATAATGGAATGGGCTAAGATAAAGGTAGTGAGAGACTTTTGAAAGAAAATGAAGGTTTGAGGTAGAGTAGAGGATTACCATGGAATGAGTTTCATTCATGAACGCACAGGCGAGAAAGGTAATCTGCCATCAAACTCGAATGAGCGGGATGTGCTCCATTGTAACGTTGTTGGAACTTGGAAGCCTTGTGGATATTTCTCACATAAGTTCGGCTCGTTGTACATCAGCTCGACTCTTCCTATTACGGCTCAGCTCAGCTCGATTCGGCTACAATAGCTAAACTTAAAAATTCAAGTGAATAAAATTTCACTGAGTTGAGCCGATATGAGCTGAGCCGATTTTAGCCTATCTAAGCCCAGCCAAGTTGATTTTAGCCGAGTCACGTTAATTAGCGCGGATAAGAGCCAAGCCGAGCTCACTAAGTAGCTGGCCTAAAAGCCGCAAAATGAGAAAATCGATAAAATTACAAAAAAATTATTAATACAAAAGTCGTGAAAAATAAAAAATATTTAAATATTACAAAATGAAAACATCGCATTTCTTTAATAGTACCGATATAAATCTATATTTTATTTTTTCAAAAAAACTTCTTCCCTATAATTTTATTTATTTATTAACTTAATATTAATAAATTTTAGTTTAAAGATAAGCACACTAACAAGCGATTGTCTACACAAAGATCCTTTATCTTTGGAAAAAGTTTATATAAGGTTGTAACCTTAACATGTAAAATTACATATGGACCTCAAAAATCCATCGAAAAAAGTTTTTTAATGTTGAAAAACCCTCTAATTGATCATCTCGACATCGAGATGTATGGATATGAAAAATGAAAACGATTTTCAGTCCCAAAAATAGTGCATCTTGCAACACATTATCTAGATCGTCCATTTTCAAGATTTTCACATATTTATAGAACTACTTTATTTTAATTATTTTTTGAGTTTAAAATTTTATAATTAGACATAAAAATAGATTTTCAAATAATCCTAAGAATGTTTTACACCAAAATTACATGTTATGATGAAATTTGAAGGTACACCGTAATTGGATTGTTTAATATTGCAATTTTATAGAAACCGCACCCTTTATCTTTTTGTACATGAAGGTAACAATCATTATTGTCCCTTAATTCTCAAAATGGGTGATTGTAAGAGTGTTATTCGATAGACACAAAGTTCAAAAAAAAAATTTATTGGACTCATGATTCACCCGAAGCCATCCAATTTGATATCTAATAGGTGAAAATGATTATGATCTTCATATATAATAGATAAATGGTCACTTTGTAGACAAATCCCTATTAACAATGGAAGTAAATTAAGAATCTTGATTTAACAAAAGAATTCTATCAAAAGTTTCACCAATGAGTTTCCTTCAAAAAAAATGTACGAAAATTTACAAGTAAAAGATAATTAAAACAATCGTATATATCAAAATAATAGGTAGAATTGGAAGAAAAGTAACCCAAAGAAAAATCTTTTTTTTTTTTCCTTCCAACCCATAATATCCTTATAAAGAGCAAGAAAGAGATTCAATGATACTAAATATTTAGTTTGCTAGGAACTCAGTATGGGATTTATGCATATAGAAGTTTGATTAATTTTATATATTTTTTTACCAAAATACCTTGTTATTTAAATCTTTCACAATCCCCCCAAAACCCGCTTGATCGGGATTACTAAAAGAACACCTTAAAACAACCTTGCATTGGAGGCAACCATCTTACCTTTAAGGCGACATTTCACCGTTCCCATATCGAAAAGGCTAAAGACAAGTTGAGCAAAACATCCACTTTCGTAACACCCCGTCCTTCTTTGTTACTCGATAACCAGCACCACAAAATGTACTTAATATTGCTAAGAATTCTGTCCAGGGACAAAACATGACCATCAAAAGTCTGATGACTTCACTCCTTCCAAACTTCCCACAATACAACTCCACCTAAGATTTTCCAAATCACATTCCCAATCATAGGCAAATAGAGCAAGCCAAGTTGAGTAACTACAGGTAAAACATTATGAGGCATGGCAATCTTCAATCCCAACAGTTGAAGGCATCAATTCCAAATACTTGAAACAAAAGAACAACGCAAAAAAGGTGAGCACCAGATTCTACAGCACACATTTAGTAGATTCTCACCGCACTTAAATGTACTAATACTCTACAAAGCATACGAGTAACCACAACTTGGAAGCTGTACCAATGGATTCATTATTATGCTTTCGACTACCCATGGTCCACTACCAGGGTAAATAACAATATAGAAGGCTATCCAATACCCTGCCCATTTCCAAATATTGCCATTAAGCCACCATTTTTTAAGCAGCATTATTTAATAAGGGGTACATGTTGGTTATATCATTCAATCAGCAAATTCTTGTGGCTATCCAAATGAGAAAGAAATCAGAGAATACAATTAAAATTTCAATGAACATATACCATTGAAGAGAAGGGCATTTGCCATTTACTGAACCCTCGTCAGATTCTGGAGGTGATATTGTGCCACTAAACAAGCAGCACTGTAACAAGTAATTCAAACATACACAATTTTAAAAGGGAACAAATACCAAAGCAAATAGTCAATAGAATGAACTCAAAGCTGTCACACGTTTATCGAGAAATCTGTACATAAACAATAATGAAAAATAACTTACTTATAACTCATGCAGGGAATCAATAAGTTTAGCCCAATAACCCATGTCAAGAACACTTCATCAATGACATCTCATACAACAGAAGATGACTAACTCCATCAAATAAACAACCCAATCAATTCCATGTTCAGAAGATTTTCAAAATTTGAAGATAGAATGAAACCAAAGCAACCCAAACCCAAATTGTGGTTCCCCCATCCTCGCTCTCCTCAAATTTAACAAGCGTACCGAGAAATATCTTTGTTCGCCTTTATTACACCATAAAAACTATCGACTACAAAATCCACAAACGTCCGTTACACAATATAATCAAGAGCACCAACACATCGTGCTGTACATTTGATACCAGTAAGGCCAAAATTTACTCACACGAATTAATTAAACAGACTACCATATCCAAATGCAAAATAGTATTGAATGTGAAAAACATAAGCATTAGTTTTCCTTTTAGAGTAGTTCGAATAGATTCATTAAATAAAATAAACTGATGCAAATAAGTCGAACTAAAAAGGCACCATCTTGCACATTTTCCCACAAACTATTGAGCCTTCTGACTTTATACTTTGTCGCAATCTACAATCTCCTTGAAATTCCCTAGAGTGTAGCACTGCTTCCTATTGAGAGAAGAGCATTAGGATGCTCCCTTATATTTATTTATTCATCTGTTGGAGACATTCTCCTCAAGAGTATGTATGCTAGGATGGCGGCCAGTATAAACTACATAAAAAAATTTAACATCCATTATTGGTCTCAAGTAACCAGTAGTGGAATACGGTGCATTAGGAAATCCAAACAGGTAGCCTTTAAAAAAAATATCACAACATTGGTTTCACATATAAGCACAAAGAAATTGTATAAAAGAAGCCAAGGAACCTTGTTGCCAAAGTATAACAATATTCTAAGCCCCACACTTTTCTTAATCTGAAATCTAAGAAATTAGAAAGATATGCTTGAGTGAAGGGAATTTTACTGGCAAAAGCAATACTATGTTCCCGTAAGATTCTCAAGACTGGGGATTGCTTTCCATGGGGATTGTTATTTTCCCTACTGATTCAATTTTATACGTAGCATTATCAAGATTTGCTTACTAAATAGGATCATGTCCTGCTGTGATTAGCATTGAGGATCCTGAAGTTCACTTATCCACTGTATTGCATTGGGAGTAAATCCATTGAACAATATGTTTTAACTTTCTCCAAATTCAGAAACCCAAGTGTTAATGTAAACAATAATCATGTCTTTGAAATTCTCTTTGACATTTTGTCATCATTGGTAGGTCGTTACCGTAAAATGATAGTTTATCGTGTTGTGCAACCCCTTTCAACTTCAGTCAAGGAGAGATTGGTATGCAAGATTTTTGCATTTAGGTGATAATGCACCATTGACAGATTGTATGATGCACATCTTTTTCATCTTGATTTTTGCTTTGAGCTGTTAACAAAACGTTTGTCACACCCTGATAAAAACAAATTTTTTATATGTTAGCAATGGGAATGAAGAGTGATATAAAACAATTACTTATGTAAGAATCACTCTAAAAATTTACTAATGTGGGTCCACTACAAAAATGCGCACCTACCTACATTGGTCTGCCTACGAACGCACACATCCACATTTTGGCACCAATCGGTTGAATCAGACGACTCCTACTTGAATATCGATCGATGATTACATATAAGAATGTTCCAATAGATTGTTTCTGAAAAGGAGATGTTGCTATAGCTAAGCTCTCCTTGACCAAACCAGAAAAAAGGAAAGACATTGCCATATACAATTCCCTATACCTCTCCTTTGTCAAAGATTGCAAAGGGCTCAATGACATATGCACGAGAGAGGCCTCACAATTCCAAGCATACATATTATTCTATCATCAATAAGGCAGCCCAATGAGTGGCTTTATTTGGTCGACCAACACTAAAGCGATAGAAGTCCTGTGGGGGTGGACAGGACTAAATGAACTAGCCCTAAGGGAGTTAAGCATATTGATCACGACCTCATTCCTCAATAGATACAAAACGCGGCTAACTTTAGTATCGCCTTTCAACTTTTTCCTTCTATCTCCTTGCCCTATATTATTGCCTTTCTTTGAAACTAGATACAATTCACGATTTACAAGGTGTATAAAGTTGTGAACTGTAAATTATGTAGGAAATCATGGCATTTAAAAAATATGTAGGTCACAAAAAATTGGAGACCCAGACTCCACTATATATGGACCAAAAATGTGCTTGTGAAACTTGCTCCCAAAGTAGAGGATACTCGATTCCAAGTTGGTCGAACCACGGTTCTGCGTATTAATGGAACCATGATTTTGGCTTAGTGATATGGATCCCATTAACAAGGGATCGAGTTCCCTATTTCCAGGATCGAGATTCTATATATGAAGGAATTGCTTGGAATCGAGATTTTGTGTCTCGGAGCGTGGGATCAAGCTTCTAGAGCTGGAGCAACGTCCTCCTCAGAAGATCCCGGTAACTATGAGCTCAAGTTCTGTTCTAAGCAAGCTTATAAGCAGTTAGTGCCCTAAACCCTGGCCCAAATTGACCCATTACTTCAAACATAGTTTGAAAGCTATTCAACTTAGCAGCCTTGAAAGAAATGCCTGCTTGGTATAACCATCTAGCCAACTATTGTGTTATCTTATCTCTATCCATTCTTTTTTAAGTGGGTCTCTAAACCTGTTTGACCCCTTTCACGTGGTAAAACCTCAGGATCGGGGGGGTAGGGTGATATTTGGTTTTTCAATCTAACAAGAATCACATAATATGTTATCAATCTAAAAGAAATATTCACATAATATCACATGGCATAATATCCATAAGATTTGGTCTAAATATTTAAAAAATATCAAATTCAATTTGAAGTTTCAAACCATTCAAAAAATATAAGTCAAAACCTGTATATATTCACAAAATATTCTATCTTCAAGCATGTAAAAAAATAAAAAAAGAAGGACAAAACAAAAACATATTTCATTAAGCATTTCAAAATGAATTCGATATAGGCCCAAAGTCCAAATCGAGGAATATTCACAAAATATTTCAAGTTCTCAATTACAAATATGTAAAAATATCACAAATAAAAAAATAGTAAAAGAATATCAAGTGATTCGAGTCATAACACATTATACAAAAAAAAATGAACAAACCCTAATTCAATATTGTAATGGACTAACCTTTTAAAAAAGAAACCTATATCCGCCCAAACCAGCTCCAAAAAGTATCACGAAGTATAAAGTTGAAATTTTCTTGATCCCTAAAAAAGTCACCAGTCCTTAGTTTTTCTTAGAGACTTCCTCTCACTAAATTACACAAGAGAGGTCTTGGGGAACAAGAATGCTCCCCAAAAACCTTTTCCCACCTTTTAGGATGGGAAACTCCCTAAATTACCCATGGCCAAGGACCTTTTTCCTCCCTCGGCCAAGGTGCCTCAATGTGCCTTGGCAGCCTAGGCGACCAGGCAGCCAAATTTTTTAATATTCCTTGTTATCGTTGGGTTTTTCTCGCAGTATAGTTGAATCATCTCTATTTATTTGTTGCTCTCCTCAAGGTACTATTCTTCTTCTCCTATATGTCGATGATATTATTGTGACAGGTGATTATTCAGATCCTTTAGAATGGTTTATTTCCCAACGGAAGATTTGGGACCCCTTCACTACTTTCTTGGCATGGAGGTATCTTATTTTCTAGGTGGTATTTCCATCACAAACTAATATATCCAGGATCTTCTTGATCGTACTCAAGACGCTTGGTTGCAAGCTTATTTCAACACCAACAGCAATGCAGAATAGCGTTCACGGGAATCCTAATCGCTTTCCTGATCGATCTCCTCATTAGAGCATTGTTCGTGTATTCTATAGTCTTAATATAGTGTGTCAGTTTATGAATAAAGTTTTATTTTCTTTAAGGCAGTAAGAATTAGATCCACAAGTTGTATTTAGGTTTTATTTTCTGTTTCCCCTGTATAATTTATCATTGTAGGTAGAATTACCTCGTTGGTAATAAAAGACAAAGGGAAAAAAATTAAATTCACACCCTCGGAACCCTACATAGCCACTACTTTTACGACAACAGAGCTTTACCTGGAAAATATACACTTCCTGCCCTGATTTGGCCACCTCAGTTTTCAGGGATGAGCTCACACTCATGGCCATGCAACAATACTCCAGGCACATACTCAAGAAAAGACTAGCAAGCAATGTCCTCCCATCTGAGGAGTCGAAAAAGTTCAATTAGATCTTGATTAACCAAATAACATATTTTAATGAAATCGACTATATCTTATTAAACCTACAGAAACATGCATAAGATGTATGACCAGCCAAATAAGAGAGAAATATCAAGTATGAAATTCACATAATTCATTATCAGATACACCACAAACATCCTGTGTATGGTATACAATACAGATTTGAAGCATCCAGTAAGTTCTCAGAACATGCGTGCAAGATGAACTATTGCTCCGCAGCTCCGGCATGAATGTCAGTCACTAGAACCATGGTTCATCTCCACTGCCGATCTAGAAAATGGTTGATAGTGTCCCAGATGTATACATTGTAATAATTGTATGGCAGGCACAGATCTGAAGTGCACAGGAAGTTTTCCAAGTAGCATCAGTGCATAGTAAGTTTTCACTAGTAGAAATTGCAAAATAAAAATCATCCCTGACTTACAGCGAAATGGGAGGCCGGAAGCATCACAAGCCATCAGGAAGTTTAACCACCTTAACCTGATAGGTGGTATTATAAGATCTGATAGATAGTACTATAAGGTGGTGCTGGCCGAGGATGTCGATGAATTTTCTAGTCCCCCAGCCATCCCCCTGTCAGGGTCATAATGCCGTTCTGAGTCTTGAATAAAAGCCCCAATTCAAGTTTCTTCAGAAGCAAAAGTGAAATTGGAGTAATCAATTGTCTCCTTTCCTTTTCATATCAGTATATAGCAACCAGGTACCAAGCAAGGCAGTATGTTGACAGTGGGATCTCTGAGAGAGCAATTATAGGATTAGGACCCCATGTCCACTAAATCTTCTAATCATTTTTATTCCCCAATTGTGGAATATTTTAAACAGGTTGGAAATGCTATAGAAGGAATATCTTTCGAGCATTCCAGTGAAGTAGTAGCAAAAGGCTTATGAGTTATGAGCTTAAGGAATAGGGCACAGTTATGAGCATAGGGAATAAGGAGGAAATAGAAGCTTTCAAATTGAAGGTAACAATGGGTGATCAATAGGACAGATATCAGTCAAGCGGCCGAGAAGGTTGAATTGAACATAGGGCATGTCAAAATAAACTAGCTCATAAGCAGCTCAGTTCCCCATTCGGGTGTGATAGAGGGCGGAAGATTAAAAATATTAGTTCTCCGAATTGACCTTACAATAAGTGGGTAGTGTCTTGCTTTATCAAGCACACATTACAAAGGCCGATGATATCCTATTTAAATTGACTAGAATTGAAACTGTTTTCAAGAGAATTCGTTTTGCTAGATTCAATAGGGGTTCATCAAAAGAGGAGGAGGCACAGCTAGTTAAATTCTAGCTTTGAGCCTGCTAGAAGAGATAACTCTGCAGAACAAAGGAAGCAATAAGAAGATTCAAGCTGTTTAGTAATTTTCACGTTTAGATTATTCTACAGAGTATTTCTTTTAATATTCCATAGTTTGTAAAACTAGGAAGATTTGGTGGCCTACTAGAAATGTTCAAAGAACAAAAGGCGTTATTATTATAATAGCCAGCTTCAGTTACTATTCTAACAGCAGAAAAAAAAGAAAAAAAAAATTCAAAAATTAAGCCATAGAGAATTCTTAATAGAAAGGATTTTTCTTTTTTATTTTTTTTATTTTTTAATTTTTGGGGGCGAGGTGGGAGGGGGGGGGGACCAACAGCCAAAAGATGTTTTTGCCATATCGAACATATCCTTCCCTGCCATCAACAGGAGTCGCATCAAGGCCATTGTCATCACTAGATAAGAGTCTTTTCGAAAATAACCTATAGCAAAAATACTTCAATCTCCACAATTGTATCAAGTATAGAGAGGAACATGGGAGCACATGACCCTGAAATTTGGCTTTGCCTAGACGATTTGGTTCTACAATCATACTTCATACAATTGTAAAAGTTTCAGCTGGTTTTCCTAGCTATGGTGGTATAGTATTTTCTTTCTAAAACGATCTGCTGCTCCTGCAGGAGAATATTGCTCTGTTGCTCCCTCAGGTAAAACAGAAGCTAGGGGCACTTTTTAGGACCACAAATTTTTGGGAAGTAGCGTCTTGAACCTAGAGACAACAGACCCCAAATAGCTGGGATAAGGCTCTGTTGATGATGATGGTGATTGATGATGAGCCTCTTGAACCTAAAGACAAACCTCAAAAAAAAATCAAATCGCATATTATATTGTTGAAAGAAATAATGTCCCAAGATTGAAAAATACCGTCCAATTTTTAGAGGTCAAGATCTAAGTGTTGATGAACTCAAAATGCAATTTTTTTTCGTTATGAAATTAATCATCTAAATGTTTAGGAGGATCCCAAAAGTTCAGAAAAAAATCCTCCCAAGTGGCTCTTTTGCCGGAGGGAGTTAATGTACAATATGCTCCAGGGGGAGCATGCTATAAGCACTATTTTTTTAGGGTTGTTTGTGGCACCCCCATGGGGTGTTTGGGGGGCTGTTGTCTGGGTTGAGGGGAAGGTGCTATGGTGTAATGGCGCAAGTTATGAAATTTATTCACCGAAATGTAATATTAAGAGCTAAGTCATTTTCTAGAGCTCCAGTTCTCTGCAAACTTACATGCATACTTAAGGTTTCACAAGAAACATTGTTGTCAAGCAAATACAAATGCAAATACCCAAAAAAATACTCACTATTAAAATGAGACGAGAAAAGAAACAACAATCAAACAATGGATCCTACCAATGAGTCCCTCTGCAACTGAGATCTAAAAAAAAAAGGGTTTTTCAAAGCAAAGAAGTGAATGGAAACCATTAAAAAAGAAACAGTGAGCAAGGATCTTACCAATGAGTCGCTCTGAAACTTAGTGAGCAATGAAGTCAATTGCTCACTTCAAGATAGAAAATGGGATGGCAAAATCTCCACTGACCACACTCTTTTCTTGATAAAAATCTCCAATGGCAAAAACTCTCCATTAATCACCTTCCCCTAAGTGAAATCTCCATGTGATCAATCCTCTTAGCCAGATCGTGCTTACCGGCATTCTTCAAACCATCAATGACCATGTCGAAACTCTCTGATCTCGGTGCCAATCCACGCTCCACCATCTCCACCAAATAATTCGCAGCATCCACGCACCGCCCACCTCTACAGCACATTCTCATCAACATTGTATACACAGGCCTATTTGGTGCGTGGCCCTCTGCTTTCATATCAGCAAAAAGACTAAATGCATCACCAAATTGGCCCCTTTTACACAGAACCTTGAGCAATGGTGCATAAAGGCTAGGAAATGGTTTGTGCCCATCCTCAATGGAGGCATGCAATAGCCGGAAAGCCTCATCGATCTGGCCCGATTTCGAAACAGCAGGGATCAAAATTTTGTAAGTGCCAATATCAAGAACAAGACTCAGTTCAGTAACAACCCTAAGTAGCTCAATACAAAACTCAGTTTCTCCAGAGTTGCAGAGAGCTTCCAACAGAGAATTGAAGGTTGAAATGTCAGGTAAAAACCCCTCCTTTGTCATTTTTTTAACCAATTCTTTTGCAGATTCAAGATAACCAGCATTCAGTAACCCATCGATAAGAAGGTCTCGACCTCGAACAGGGGGATTGAAGCCCTTTTTGCTCATCTCCTCTAAAAACTCTCGAGCTTCTCCGAGTTTTCCACTAGAACACCAGCCATTAACCAGGATAGCATAAGTCTGCTTATCAGGATGCCCTCCCTTTCTGATCATTCGTCGAATTAGGGCATAAGCCCCCTGAAAATTCTTGACCATGCAAAGAGCAGAGAGCAATGAGTTGTACACCCCAGTAGTTTGAGGACAATCAAAATGTTTCATTCGATTGAAGACCTCGACTGCCCTATCTAAAAGCCCAGCTTTACCATAAGAATCCATAACAGCCGAGAATGTCTCTGGAGACAAAGGAAACCCCAGAATTTTCATATGGTCTGCAACTTTCCACATGGTTTCCCAATTTTTGGTTTGACCTAGGGTTTTTATGAGCTCTTCGAATTCAATAGTTGTGGGGTGATATGAAGCATGGGTTCGAGCCCAGTTAAAGAAACGAAAGGACTCGATGCCATTTTTGTTGCAGGAGCGAAGGACTCTGTAAACGAGCTCAGGAGTTAGGGTTAGGTTTAGCTTTTGCAGGGTTCGCTCCAGGAAGTAGTCCCTCCTGACTATGTTGGAGATATGGTGTACAACGGCAAAGTAGTCATCTTTGGAGCCATGAATGGTAACTTCATGATCTGGTTTTGAGGGAAGCGGAGTAGTTCTCATGGCCCGGAGAAAGAGAAGAAAGGGAGCGCGATTGTGGTTGAGGTGGAGGCGGAGTAGGAGAGTTGCCCATACCATGGAAATGGATCTGATTAAAACCAATACTGTAAGCTTCAAATTATCATGCAGATTTAGAACTGAGAACAAAATTTGGGCCCTTGTGGGATCAAGTAACTCATCCTCTTGAAATGATGGATCATAACAAAATTCAGTCGGTTGTGACCTTCATCTTTTTAACTCATTCCACAACAAAATTTTGCTTGAAATTAGTCTCTCTGCTTCATACTAATCTGAACTAGGTAGAGACATTTGATCTGAGAGCGAGAGAGAGAGAGAGAGAAAGAGGGGAATAACCGAATGAGAAGAAGAAAGGGAGTGTGGACAAAAAACAGAGGAGTTTGAACACTGCACCTTACCATTAGACAAGTGCCCTTCAAGCTGCAAGCTGACTTACGAACTCCCATATTGTGGTCATTAGCCTTAAAAGCATTATCCAATGCATTCTTCCTCATTATCGACACACTACTGACCAAATTTCAAGCCGATGAATTGCAAATTCTTAGTCGCCAACTCAATCTTGCGTAGGCTGGACATTATAGATGCGTCTTTGAAACATATCAAAGGTGCGATCAAGTTAATTTTTAGGGGCATTTTTTTTTTTTGATGTTTTAGAAATAATGTTTTTTTTCTGGATTTTTCTCTCTCCCTTTTATGAGTTCGGCTCGGCTCGGCTTGCATAGACTACCCTTAGCTCGGCTCGGCTCTGCTCGGCTTTTAACGGCTTGAGCTGACATTGAACGGCTCGGCTCAGGTTGTACTGGCTTGACTCAGCTCAATCTGAGAGAAATTTAGGGGAGCGGGAGCCGAGCAGATGGGAGCCGAGCTGATCTGAGCAGAGCTGAGCCGAGCTGAGCCAAATGATAATTTCTTAAAATATCAAAATTTTTTAAAAAAAACCCTCCGACAAAATATCAGAAAAACAAATGTATGGAATATCTGAAAAACGGAGGTCAATTCCCCATTCTGGATAAATAATTCAAGCACGAGGAAATAGCTAAAGTCCATGGAAGCAGGATAAAATAAAAAACGAAGAGACTTTAAAAAACCAAACAAGAAAAAGACCATGAAAATCTTCCATTTTCACAGGCGTTCACAGTCAGGACACTGAATTTGCAGAGACAGAACACAATAGCAATAAAAAAGAAAAATATTCAAGAAAAATACAAAAAACAAGCTCATCTCTTTAAAAGCAAGATTAAGAAATCACCAAAGAGGAAAAAAAAAAGAAATAAAACTATCATGTAAACTTTTACATGTTCATGAAAAGATAACCGGGACTTGAAATAATTGGTAATAGTAATTCCACAAAAACCATGTTAATGCGATCTTGATAGCTTTTAATACAGTTTTACTGGTAGGGGAAAAAATGGAAAATAAATAAACGCCAGAATTCTCAGAGGAAACACAGATGCAAAGAAATCACAGTCTAGGCAAACATGTATAAGAGTTAAAGAATGGCCTACTCACCCATTTTTTAACCCTCAACAATGGCTGACCTAGCACATTTTACGGAGGGAAAAAAAGGCTCTGAAAAATGGTGTGTTTAGGGATTCTTTGCCCGATCTTTGAAGCTGTGTTTAGGGATTCTTTGCCCGATCTTTGAAGCTTTAATCGAGTTTTAATGGCAGAGTCGAGGTAGAAAAGGCCAGAGAATTTAGGTTTAAGGATGGAGTGAGAGAGGAGAGAGCACACAGATCCCCTGCGCCTGCTGCACTTTTACAATCTTGACGCCCCTCTCTCACTCCGACGGAGAGCTTTTGAGAAGGAGAGGGTTTAGTAATTGTTTCATTGATTACTCAAAGAATTGAATGAGTTCGATCATAACAGAGCGGTGATTATTCAAACAACAGGTGCACAACTTGAAGTGCTGTTCTAATGATTTTTTTTGTTTTTTTCTCTTTGTAGCCAAACTGAGTTCGATTGGGGGGAAATCCGATTCGGACGCTTGTCGAGTTGGGACTTGATTTTCTGATTTTTCAAGCGTGGATAAACTTACATCGGGTTCAAATTTTGGACTCAAATACTATTCAGATTCGGGTCTTGATCCAATAATATTTTTTGAATCCCAATATATGAGAAATGTTTAAATATAGCTAAATACATAAATATTTTAATTTTAAGACAGACCCTTGCCACCACTCTAAAGGCTCACATCCTCAATGTTCACCATTCAACAAAGGAAAACTTATTCATGATTCAGCATCCAGTAAGTGCAAAGATGGATGTCGTAAAAAATGAACCGGGCTAAAATGAATTCAGCAAAAAGTGTACTGTAATTTCGCCTTGCATCAGTTCTTGTAGAGATGCTGTGGTTTAAGGTAAAGACCGTTTTACCCTCACCTACCTAGCACCACACCGGCTTTATGTTTGCAAAAAATGGATGGCCGCGAGCACTTGCATCAAAAGTAAAATAGTTTACTAGACACAAGTAATTTATTTGTATACTTTTTTTATTTAAAATTAAAGGAATTGATGTAGATGTATTTTTCAAAATTTTGGAACGTATCCTAATATTTTATATTTTATTTTTACGTTTCATTTTTCTTAAGAGCACATTTATTTATTTATTTTATACATGGGATCGAACTCAAAGTTTGGGTACCCGTACTTTTCACAAAAATATAAATATAAATCTAATACTCATAAATAAATAAAACGACAAAAATAACCATAATATGCCTAACTAAGAGAAATATGAACACGTAAAATTTGAGCTGTATAAGAAAAGCTAAAATTAAATTATTAAACATGCTCTTAAAAATAAGGAGAAATATCATTAGAACGGATAAAAAACCTTATAAAATTATTAACGGGGTTAAATTATCTTTATTAAGGCATACTTTAAAAACACCCACATAGCCTTGGTTTGGTATTCGGAATACTGAAGCTACAAAATGTAGCCCTAGGGTTCGGCCACTGGCAAGGTTGTCTTGGGCCGGGGCCAGTACAAGATTGCCCCAGTTCGGACTTTTATTTCTTTATTTTTAAATAAAAAATTTATTGAGCTCGACCCAATCTTTACACAGGGTAGGGCCAAAGAAAGCCTATAAGGGCTTGGGATAGGGCTAGGACAAGGAGTAGCCCTGTCCACCTAGCCTGCCACGTTGCAGCAGTAGACATATTCGGACGTGGGAGTCAAACTAATGCTGCTGACTAATAGAATGAGGGCAATTTAGATATTTTTTAATTTTTTTTTATAGGACATAAATCTCAAATGAAAAGGCAACGACAAACGTTGTTAGTAGGGGACAATTTGACCCCTTCAATAAATTCGGAGGAGTTTTATGATATCGCCTCAAAATAAAACGAAGACTTTCACAAGGTGCTCTCCTTCTCTCTCTCTCACCTCTGCGTTTTAGGTTTGTAATTCATTAGGGGTTTGGGAACTAAGTGGCTCTCTTTTCCTTGTTGTTATTTTCTCTGACGGATTGTTGTATTTGAAGATCTCTTTCGTTTCTCTTCATTCACTGGTGTGATTTAGGGTTTTGGCTGCAATATTTTGGTTAGTCTTTTTATGTTTTGGATTGATTTTTGTTATTTTAATTTCTTTTCAGATCTATGTTTCTTGACGGCTTTTTTGATCAGGACCATCATCTGTACTCTTCTATCTCTTGGTTCAGGTTTTCTCTTTTTCTTTTCTATTTTTATTTTTCTTTTTTTTTTTTTTTTGTGTGATTTTGTTTGGCATAGTGAAAAAGGGAAAAAATATATTTTGCTTGGATCTGATTTTTTTTTTTTTTTGTTCAATATGAGTATCCTCTTTTGGCTTAGGGGATTTGTCTGATACATGCTTTGTCCTTTTTTTCTTCCTCGAACGAGAATTGATGAAAACCATCAAATTAGTTTTGTGATTTAAATTTTTTATTTCCTTCGGAGAACGAGAAATTGGTGCCTTTCTTAGGCAAGGTTAATCAAAGGCTTTTGTTTTTCTTTTTTAATCCTTTTCGCTCCTTTTTTTGGGTATATCTCATTGTTTATGTTCTTCAGAAACAAACCCAGTTTCCCACCTCGAAAAACACATTAGTACATCACTTGGGTTTAGTGAATTAGATAATAAATTGTTTGGTGCCAAACTATTATACTAGGCGACTTATCGAAGTCTAACTCTTTGAAACTTCTTATGGAACTAGTTCCCTTAAATTTCATTGTTCTCTTTTGATAACTAATTCCCTTGTTAAAATTTTTATTGCTCCCTGTACTTGGATATACCGATATTCCAGGCTCTTGTTCTTTTCCTTTCTACCATATTCTAAATGGAATATTTATGTTCATTTCCCAATGCAGCTTTTTTTTTTATAATGTTAACATTTGTATTGCTGAGAAAGGGAAGTACAAGTATAGTAACACCGGGCGAACCCACTAGACGGGACCCCCGGTTAAAGAAGAACGAAAACCCCTGTACAGTAAAAGGATTCCCCTCCTAAAAATGATCTACAAAAAGAGACGAGGAAAGGGCTTATAAAAATGCCCCCCCTCTCGAGTACAATGACTAGGAAAACTAAAATGGCCCAAAAAATAACAAGGGCTTCATTGGTCCAAAGCAAAAAAGGATGTGGAACCAGTGTGGGCTGCCTTGCCCCGTCTTCTAGCACCCTCCTTCTCCAGCCGGTCCGCGAAGTTGTTGGACGTCCGCCAGGTATGCTGCCATGAGACGTCCATAGCCCTGCAAAGTTGTTGAACTTTGTCAAACACTTGTATCAAGTAATTAGGAGGATCACAAGTCCTACTGGCCCGAGAGATGACATTCTTGGAGTCACCCTCCACTATCAAGCTTGAGCCCCAGGTGGAGTTGAATTTTTTGAGGGCAATGAGGAGGGCTGAGGCATCCGCATAGTTAAAGTCCCTGAAGCCGAGGTAATAGGAGAAGGTGAGGAGGATACTGCCTTCAAAGTCTTTGAAAACTCCACCAGCCCCTACTGAGCCGGGGTTCCCCAAGGAGCACCCGTCAAAATTTAGTTTGATGCTACCTTGGCTCGGTGGTAACCAGAGACTTGGCTTAGCTGCCCCTGGTGGTTGGTGATGAAGGATACTTCCCCAATGGGAAAGGAAGAAGGATCCAGGAATACCAGCAAAGAACTTCAAGTTGGATGCCCAAAAGGTCACCAGGGTGGTAACCTTTTGAAAAATGGTCGGAATTGTCCCTCGAAAAATTTTGGAGTTTCTTTCCAGCCAAAGTAGCCAAATGGTAGCAGCTAAGGTTGCTTTCCACAAGATTCTAGCAGCCTTTGGCCAGCTTGATTCAAAATTGGAGGAATGGAGGGCTGTTACCGAGGGAGGGGTAACCCATTGTAAGCCAAAAAATTGTAAAACCTTGCCCCATAAGTCTGAAGAGAAGGCACAAAGCAGGAACAAATGGGAATTAGTTCCCTCCTCGCATTCACACAAGACGCACCTATTCGGAATGGGCACTCCTCTTCTTTGTAGTTGGTCAACTGTGGGGGCTTTTTTTGAGAAGGCGAGCCAGTTGAAGGCCTGAACTTTGGGTGGAGCAATAGTGGACCAAATGATTTCATCATTTCCTTGTGCAGAGAAGAAGTGAGGGTGCAGGGAGTTGAGAAGTCGTTGGAAATCAGCCGTTTCGACCTCGTTAAGGCTCCTTCTAAAGGAATGATTCCAAACTTTGCGACCTCTCAAGGTGCTAAACTCTTGTGCCACATAAGACTTTTGGTTTTGTGCAAGAGATAAGAGAGTTGGGAAGGCCTCACGGAGGGGGAAAGTCCCTAGCCATGGATCAAGCCAAAATTAACTCTTGTCCCTTCTCTCGAGTGGAACCTAATGTATCTCTTGAAAGAGGATAGGACAGTCAAGAATGACTTCCATGCCCTTGAGGTATTATGGGCTAGCACTCTATCAAGGAGCCAATTTTCAGACGCGGTCTTGTATTTGTGTTTTAAGACCTGCGCCCAAAGGGCGTTTGGCTGAGTGGCTAAGCGCCACCACCACCACTTCCCAAATAACGTTGCATTGTGCTTGTGCAATACCTTTATCCCAAGACCTCCCTGCTCTTTTGGTTTGCAAACCTTGTTCCAAGCCACCAGGTGGTATCTCTTCTTGTCTTCCTGCCCAGACCAGAGGAAATTCCTCATGAGTTGGTTCAGGCGACTCGCCACCTGAGCAGGCATTTGGTAAAAGGACATGAGGTAGATTGGGTTGTTTGCTAGGGTGGCTTTTATCAAGGTGGTTCTTCATGCAAAGGAAAGGTATCTACCCTTCCACCCAGTCAATCTACAATCGACCTTGTCTAGCACAGGGGACCAAAGCGGCTTTCTTGGTTTACTAACACCCTAGGGAAGGCCCAGGTAGGTTGTAGGCAGATTTTGGAATTTACATTCCCAGTCTGAAATGAGATCCCCAATCTGGCCAAGTAATAAAGCTACCCCCAACATGCAGGATTTTTTCGTGTTAATCTTGAACCTAGTATCAGATTGGAAACAGCTAAAGAAAATCTTTAGATTTTTTACTTCACTAAAAGTAGCATCCAAGAAGACTAAAGTGTCGTCCGCGTACTGTAAGTGAGTGATAGTGGGCCCCTGTCTACTAGATTAAAACCTGTGATAAGGCCAGCTTGGTAGACCTGAGCAATGGATCTGCTGAAAACTTTAGCCGCTATATCAAAGAGGAAGGGAGAAAGGGGATCTCCTTGCCTAAGATCCCTAGATGAGGGGAAGTAGCCTACAGGGGTTCCATTAATGAGGTGGAAAAGTGAGGGTTCGAGTAACAGCCCCTTCTTCAATTCCTCCATCTCTCCCCAAAACCCATTATGGCCATAATAGCATCCAAAATTGACCAAACCACATGGTCATATGCTTTCTCCCAGTCTAGACGCTAAAACCTTAGCCAAGATCTTGTAAGAGGAGTTGAGGAGACTGATAGGCCGAAAATCTGTAATATCCTTAACTCCTTTTTTGGGCACCATGGCTAGGAAAGTGGCATTCATGGCTTTATATAAAATGCCCCTATGGAAGAATTCCTCGAAGAATTTGACGTAGTCCTGGCTGACTATCAGTGTTTTAAAGTGTGGGATGCGGCCCTGATGCGGTGGGGGGCCGATGCGGCGATGCAGCCCGGATGCGGGTGCATCGCGATGATGTAGTCAATAAATGTAAAAAAATTCTAAAAAAATAAGTTAATGCATAGAAAAAAATATGAAGGTGATATATGTGATAGTAGGTATTTTAGTTTAATGATTAACTTCAAAACTATTACCTGTCAGAGATTCTGTATCTAGTTATCCACTATCCCTTGATGGAAACTAGAAACTTGAAACCAGCTTCATAAAGCATTCAACAATCAACAACCATAAGCATAAATTTGCACCATAAGCACAACCATCAACAACCATAAGTACAACCATAAGCACAAAATAGTGATATTACAAAATACAAACCAAAAGTCAAGCTCAAGAAGAGGTAATAGTTAATAACTTAATACAATCATCCATTTTGAGAGTCAATTTTGAAATTTGAACTTCTTTTTGTCAAATATCAATTAGACAGTCATCTTGAGAGTCGTCATGCGCATCATCAATATCATCCTCGACGGCCTCCATGTATTTTTCTTCATCGGTCTCTTCTGAGTCAGCTTCCTCCTCGACCTCTGAAGCTAATTTGCGAGTGTGATTAGACCCAGCAGCTCCTCGACTCCTTTGTGCTCTAGTGTTAGGTCGATCTTCTTCATTAACCCCTGTTACTAGCTCGACATCAAGCCATGTAAGATCCTCACCCTCAAACACACGCTCTTGTCTTGGATCCACGGTTCACTCTCTTATGGAATCACCATCAGCTTCATATAATTGAATAGGGTTGAGCTTCGTGCGATTTTCATACCTCTCCCTAAGCTGTTCGTTATACTGCACATAAACCAAATCATTCAACTTTTTCTACTCCAACCTATTTCTTTTTTTTGTATGGAGTTGTGGTAGAAATTTGAAATTAGATAAATTAGATTTTAGATTCGAAAATTGAAATTCAAGAAATAAGGATTAAGGAATAAGGAGTAAAGGACTTACTTGCTCAAATTCACTCCAATTGTGCTCACAACCAGACGAGCTACATGTGAGATTCAACACTCAAATAGCAAGACGTTGTAGATTTGGTCTCGCTTCCACTTAATGCCCACCATGCAGCTGTATAATATTTTATAATTTAGAATATAGTTAAAAATTAAGGGCATAAAATAAATAATGGAACTATACATAAAGTAAGAGACAAGTAAGATTATTTTTGGGCTTTTGGCCTTTACCTGGATCTGTAGTGTCCTTATTTCGAGCGGCAATATCTCTCCCAAAGTTTCCAAATGCTAACTTGAACTTAATCAATTCATGGCTCTAGATCTCATCCTGGATATCTTTGTTTGGCACCAACCTCTTCAGCACATCTAAGAACCCACCATTTATTACACGATCTGATTCAATGGATGGGTGCTTGTAGTGAAGAGATGGGTTTAGAAAATAACCGGCTGAATGGAGGCGCCCGTGAAGCGGGCGAGATGCGGCCATGATGCGGCTGTATCTGTCAAAAGCGCATATGCGACTGAACAGGATGCGGATGCGAGCGCATCCCGCATGATGCGGCCGCATCTGTCAAAAGCGCATATGCGACTGAACGGGATGCGGATGCGAGTGCATCCCGCATGATGCGGCCGCATATGCGGCCGCATTTTAAAACATTGCTGACTATGTCCCAATACTCCTTGAAGGATGCAATTGGGAAGCCATCAGGCTCAGGGACCTTGTCGTTTGCTAGAACTTTGACCGCTTTAAGAATCTCAGATTCAGCAAAAGGTCGCTCTAGCCATGCTGCTTGGTCTTCATTGAGAGAAAGGAAGTCTAAGGTCAAGAATCTTGGTTTGGGTTCCGAGGGAGCTGAGTATAAGTTCTAAAAGAAGTGAAGGATGGCTTGTTGAATATCACCAGCTTGGGTAATGTAAAAATTGCTGACTTTTATTATCTATATAGCGTTGTCTCTGCATCGACAATTTGCTATCCGATGAAAAAAGCCAGTGTTATGATCCCTTGCTTTCAGCCACGAAACTCTGGATCTCTGAAACCAAAAGATTTCTTCTTTTTTCAAGGTGGCGAGGTACTCCATCTTAGTCTTAGACCAAAGATCTAGTCCTGAGACGTCTAAGGGACTGGTCTCTTCAATTTCGTCAAGGTTCTTGATGTTTTCCAGTAATGAGGACTTTTTTTGCACGAAATTCTCAGGGATGGTTTTGCTCCTTTGAGAAGCTGAATTTTTCTTTGAGGGATAAATCCTGCTCTCCCCGAGACCTGAGAATTAAAGGAAGTCCACAAGGATTTAACAAGGGTTGGGAGGTCCTTCTCAAGAAGCTAGTGCAAATCGAATCGAAAGGGTCGAGGGCCCCTTATAATAGCTTTCGTATCGAGAACGATGTGACAGTGGTCCGAAGTAGGTTTGGGTTGGGCGATTGCGATCTAGGGAAAAATTCCTCCCAGTTTGCAGAAATCAATAACCTATCAAGTTTAGAGAGGGTGGCGTTAGAACTGTGGTTGGACCAAGTGTAATTGCGGCCTGGGAGAGGGCTATCAATCAGCTGATTACAGTTAATAAAATCTGAAAAATTCCTCATTTATTGGGTGATAGAAGACGAGGAGTTCCTCTCGTGGGACCAGCGGACCACATTACAATCTCCCCCCACACACCAAATGGGATGTGGAAGGGAGGCTATGTGATCCAACTCAGTCCACAATTTTTGTCTGAAGTTGTTGGAATTGGGGCCATAAACAGTCTGAAATTTCCAGGGAGTTCCATCTGAAATATTAGAAAGTAGGAGGGTAATAGAAAATTCCCCTACGAAATGAGAGAGGAGGGAAAGGTCTGATTGGTTCCAGATCACCCATATACCTCCTAAGGCTCCATCAGACGACAACGAGACTCACTGGCAAGGTCTCCTGCCCCAGACCCGACGAACAATCTTAAGGTCAGGTTCAGGTTGTTTGGTTTCAAGAATGGCCAAGATAGTTGGGGAGTGTTTCAGGGTAAAGGCTTTGACTGCGTCTTTCTTAAAGTCCTCACCAAGGCCTCTAATATTCCAAATGAGCAGCCTCATTTGAGACCGGTGAAAGTTGGGGAGGAGGATAGTCTAGGGGACCTCCTCGGACGACCAAGAATGGATGGGGAGGGGCTGAAATCATTAATTTCTCTAGGAAAGGAAAGGAAGAGAAAAGGTTGCAAAGCTCTCTTTGACCTTTGATTCTTACCTGCAGTTTGCTCTCTGCACCAGCGGTGATGAACTTGCGAGCTGGTCCTTCAGGTCCATTGTGCTCAAAACCTATAATCCTATACATAGTTCTCATCCTATCATCATCCGGATTAGACCTGACATCTGGACTTTCTTCTACGTCCTTGGCACCTAGAGGCCATGGTTCATCGAGAGTTTCTTCGGATGAGGCAAGGCTCTGTTCCGTTGGGTAAAGGTCAGAGGGTAGGGTTAGGAGAGGAGGGGAGCTAGGGCTAGTGCAACGGGAGGAGAGAAGGCCAGCACAGGTTCAGAGACGGGAGGCGAAGGAAGGAGGGGTTGGCCGGGGGTACAAAACGGAACGGGGGAGGGAGGAGGGTTAACTACCGGGGTGATCTCCAGATCTTGAGCAAGAGGATTAGTGGGTTAAGCCGAGAAATGGGCAAGAAAAATTGGTAGGAAGTAGATGGTAGGAACGTAAGTCAGGAATTGATAAGTCCGGATGGAGGTGTAAGAGGATAGGGAGTAAGGGGAATCTGGGGGCCAAACAAGGTGAGGGGTAAAGGAAAGGTGGGGGGCCAGGATGTCAATGGCTGAGGCTGCATCAGGAGGGGAGGGGTCTAGCGAAAGGGCAGTGTCAATACCAACTGGGAAGAAGTCGTTATCCATCTTCAGAGTTGGGATAGGCTTGGAGCCCTCGGGAGAGTGGGAGTCAAGGTTAAACGGATAGAAAGAAAGAGAGGAAGGTAGGGTGAAGATGAGGGCCAAGCCACCAAAAAGAAGGTTGGGGTGAACCAGAGCTAGGTTCGAGGCTCTGCGCGACCCCAATACAGCTTGATACTGGACTTAAAAATTAAGAATGCAGGAGTACATGGTTTTCTTAATTGTTGATTGTGTTATAGCCTTTGTAGTAATGACCTTGCTAGGATAATGATTAGGCTCACAAGTGTCATGGTTAATTGCCTGGTTGAATCATGCTTTGGTTAATGTTGTTCACGGAATGAGCTGAATAATACAACTTACAATGTGGGGGTTTGACTTGTTACGGTTATATCATATTCCTTGTAACATTTTAGCTGCATGAATCTAACTAACTATTCGACTGAATCCCTTAATTTTGGACTCTTGAACCACCTCATATTAAAATAAAATGAAGAAGGATTTCTTCCTTGGGTCCATATAGCATTAAATATTATAAGAATTGTAGTCCATAATTTCCTAATGTGGTCAATAATTTCCTTATGGGGACTTATGGCCACATTGAGGGTATGACCCTTGATAGAGCAGATTGGCGGACAAGGATTGGTGTAGCCGACCTCAAATAGTTGGGAAAAGGCTATGATGATGATGAGTCCATAATTTGCTTAAGTAGGAATTATTGATTAAAAAGTCGGCATAAGGAGGAGTCTCTGAATAACATAAGAAAATATTTCCCACCAATCAAGCAAACTTAGGAAGTATTTGATGCAAGTTGCCACTAGGTTGTCTTGGTTATTAGGACTAGTGAAACAATATTGTCTCACTTGAAGATTAAAAGGTGTATCCTATGTCTATAAGTTGTAGACAATATAGATGGATCACACTACAATTTCATAATTGACAACATGCTCAGTTCTATCCAACTCTATTGTTTTCCCATGCTTTCCACAATTCGCTTCGATTCCTAAGTTTGCCAAGGAGATACTTGATATTTATGACCCATGCAACTTTCCCTAACTAATTCCCCAATTAGGATGGCGATTCCGCTCCATAATCTTGTTCTGGCTCCCCAAGAGAGGGGTTTTCAAGGGATGCTAAATTTTAAAATTTGGATCTTTGGCCCCAATGTTAGGGATCATGATCCCAAGTTGCAAGGACCATACTCGATTGATCGGGTGTTAACCATAGAAAAAAACAGTTTTATATGTATAGCATTATGTACTATATGATAGTACAACTAGTATATAGTAAAGTACTACAATGTGTGTGCACGCAGACATATTTTATGATACTATAGTGTGTGTGTGGCTCACACACACACACACATATTATACTACTATATACTACAATACAATATAGTACACTACAGTACTAGTTTCTATACTATACTATATGCACAATGATATGTACTACTGTTTACTTTTATTTTCTATAATATCCAATTTGCTCTGAGTTCTTATGCTTATTTTTTTGTGTAATTTCAAATATGAAATGGCTTCTAACAAATGCATTTCCTTTTGAGGTATTGCTTACTGACCTTTTTATGAGAGACCAAGTACTTCATCATAAATTGAGGAGAGTTTTACAAGCAAGTGTGGTATGTTTCGTTACAAACCAAGTATTTCATTGTAGATTGAGGAAACTAATTTGACTTCTATAAAAACTGTATTACATATTGTGACACACCAAGTAATTCATTGAAAATCGAGGAAACTGATCAAATTTTACAAGGGGCTTTATTATGTTTTGTCACACTGTCATTGTAGAACAAGGAATATGTCAAAGTGACTGAGTTTATAAAGAGCTGTATTATGTAATAGACCTAAATTATGTCTACAATGGATATATCAAAGTTTATAAAGAGCTGTATTATGTAATAGGCCTAAATTATGTCATTGTCATTCAAACTTTGATACAGACCTATATCAAAGTTAACTTTGCACTTGATTGATTCCTGTATGTTTGGTAGTGTAAAGTACAGCTTAATTTTATAGTTTGCTAGTATTCAGTGCTAGTGCGTTACTCAGATCTTATTAGAATGTGATGTTGGCCGAGTCCATATTTTGAGTTAGCCATGCTAGAGGAGTTGGAATGAGTGATACCAGTTGTTTTCATTTGTGCTTGAATGGATTGTTCACCATTACATTTTTGTAGTTCTATTAGTTATTTTAAATTTTAAAAATGTCTCATGTGGCGAATCATGTTTCCCAACACCTCAAAAAGAAAAAAGAAAAGAAAAAAAATATCATTTTTCCCTTTATTACATTACACACATTTAATATTTATAAATAAAGGTATCCTGTTTTCATATAAACACAAAAAATTCACATTTATTATTTATTGTTTCTTGCATGAGTGACTACTTATTAGTGTTCTTCGTTTCAAAAAATTGAGCACTTAATGCTTATCATTCTGGATTATAACTATATTTGAAATGTGATACAGGTTAGCTCTATTGCAAAATAATTTGAACTGGGGTTCAAAGACGTCGAGAGTTTCTTTGCAAACTTTGCTCTCTCTTATTGTCAAAAGATTGATTGATTCCAACAACATTGAGGTGAACCTTCAGTCTTCGACGACTCCCATGCTATAGTGCAATTTTTATTTTCAAATGATCTAGACCTTTCGTTTCGCTTTAAACATAAGTGTTCACAGATTCGCAAGATCTGTACCATTTTTTTTGTTTAAAATTTTATTGTTGGTGTTGAAATTAATTTAAGAGCCATCATGAATATTTTCTTTGCTGAAAGTGCTTTCCCGACTAGCATTTGAGGTGAGGCTTTATTTTGTTCTCATATAGCCTAGGGCTTATAAAAACCTCATCCATATATATATATATATATATATATATATATATATAATATTAGTAAGTGGAAACTATGTGCATCAAGCTGCTCAGATGAGCATACGAACTGAGGCATGCTTGATAGGGGGAGGAGTCATCAGTACTATAACAACAACATCAGTAGCAATGAAAATGGAGTAAGGTTCTTAATTGTTTTAGAAAGTGTTTCATGCTTTAGAACTAATTAATGATTGTATATAACATTGCTCCTAAACTGACATAGGTTTTTAACCTAACTAAGACATCCATTCTTATTCCAGGACCTCTCATTTGTTACAAAATTTGTATGTGACAATGGAAAAATCCCCGTTGTTTGTTTCCTTCCATGTTCCTTTAAGAACTGTTGGCTAACAGGTCCATCATTATAATGATCAATTACCTGTTACTTGTTCCATCTAGCAAATTAATTTTCCTTCTTGTCATCCTTTAGGAGTTAGCCTAAGGCATGTCCCATGTAAGGCTATAGTTCATATGCCAGGTAACATGACGTGGTTCACCATCTCTTTTGCATTCTTTGCAAGAATGCAAATACATTAGATTTTTCATTAGACATGGTTTTTCATAAATTGTCAAGTACCTTCAAAAGGAATTGCCAGAACTAGGGAATAAGAGATTGATTTCTAAAATGGCTAGTACTTGTTTAAGGAAAAACATGTTGATACTGTGACAGTGGGAAATGGAATCGTGTATTAAGATGAGAATTACCTGCCAATTTTGACCTTTTGCAAATGTCTGGATACCATTGAAGATGAGTTCCCTCTTCGCTGGAGTGCATGGAGTTGGGGTTTTTATTGAATAATTTTATCTGGCTTTTGAGGTCTTGTAGAGAATGAGGTCAGGTCTGTTATACTTTGTGTGAGTGGGGATGGGCTTGGGATCTTAAATGTCTTCTCCATGGCTCTCTTTTCGGCATTTTGGTATCTCCTTTGAAGTCAAGTTGATGCTTACCTCTGAGGAATTAAACAACCATATCGCTTATCCCTAAAATATTTGAGACTTCATTTAAGCTCTCAATGTTGTGCTATGTTTGTAAAAAGCAACGGCCAAAGTCCGACTGGGAAGGATTAAGTAATTCCTTGAATCATTTTTAATTGTCCAAATGGTTTCATTTGAAGTAGAATCACCGAAAAAAAAGGAAAAGAAAAGAAAGTTGATTCTAGATGGTGCCTTGTTTGTTGTGCATGAGGTGTAAAACATTAGATTTTAGTTTATGAATTGGGTCTAATGATCTAATCTATAAACTAGATGTGGAGACATTGTAAGACTGAACTTCTGAACCTTTGGTCTTAGTTAGGGAATGCCTAAACGATTTATGGACATCCCTAATGTAAGACAAGATGCCTCTTTTTTATGAAATTTTCATATTAAATTTTAAGGATGTATTTTTTGAATTTTTTATAGTGTTTTTAAGTTTTTTTAGGGATTTTAGGATTTTTTTATAATTTTAAGGACTTTAGGAGATGTTTAGAAAAGTTGTTAGAATACTTGGGGAAGTACTTGTTTTATTAGGGGTAGAAGTATCATTATGAATTTTCTTGTAAGTGAAGGGACATATGGGGTTTTTTTATGATGATTTACCTTAAGCGGGGGTAGTTTGATCTTTTTTAATTATAATGTAATGAAAGAGGCTGGGGTCTTGGGTTTCTAACAACTGTTGGGGGTGTGAACAATAAAAGCAGGCTGTGAATAGTAACAACAAGCACTTTCTAGGGTTTTGGGGTCACTTTTTTGTACAAGGAAAGCTAGATCTATTCAAATTTGGTATGTTTTGACATTTTATTGAACTGTTTTTGCCTTATTTCTTTATTTCCCTGCATAACTCCCTTTGTGTAGAATACCTCCCTAATGGCAATCAATTAGCTTGCCATTTATTTATTTTTAAAATTATTTAGCAATCACACTCATCAAAGATGCACAAATGCTCCAAAAAAATTTGTGTATCAAGTGAACATAGTCAAGCATTTTCTTTCAAAATGATGAAGGTGTAAGGTTTTTTCACTTCAAGTGATAACCCTTCGCTTAGATTGTCGGTCGTCAATTTTCTTCTGTGGCGATTAGTTGGACTTTTTAGACTCTATGTCTCTTAGGCATTTGCATGGGAGTTATAAACTTCTAAGATATATGTGAGGTGGCTCAAGGTTTGTTACTTTTCACTGGTTTTCTTGTATTTGTGACCACTAAATATTTTATAGCTCAATGGTATCTCTGCAGGGATCTTTGTGGCCTCCGACATATTGGGCTTTTCTTGCTATGATTGGACCGCTTATAAAAAAACGTGTATCTTTGTGTATGAGTATTGGTGTAGCACATTGTTATAGGCAAAATGTTTGATTGTGGTTACAAATCGCAATTGATTGGTGGACAAAGAGAAAAGTTTGTAAGGTACTTCTTTCTTATCTTTTAACTTATCTTATCAAATGTGAGTTTATTTTATTTTTGAATCTTGGAGTAGATTTCTGATGTTGAATATTTGTTTTTCTTTTTGGCCATCTTGTTAACTAGAAAATTTGTCTTATTGACTTGTTGATATATTTTTGGGGCTTTCAAAAAAGCAAGTTTTCGTTTTGTTTGTTACTTGAGACTTCATTTCTGACATCTTGGTTCTAATGGTACATGTAAATCTCGTGTTCTTCCTAGTAAGCAATCCATTAGTTCATGAGCTTATATATAACTATCACAGCAGGCTGATTACATAACAAGCTCAGCCAACGGCCCAAATTGAATCTGGGCCCAATTCAATGGTCACGACCTCATTTCATATTTGAATTTCATTTTTTTTTTACAAATCCAAATCACTTGAAATTTTGAGCTTCTATTATGTAAAAATAGGAGAATCTAATAAAAATATAAAAAAAAAATGCAAAAAATAAATTGACCAAAATACTCCCAAAACTTTTCAAGGGTATTTTGGTCAATTTGTATTTTATGAATTATTTTTTAATATTTTTATTAGGTGTGCCTTGATGAGAAGAATGAACACTTAAAATTTCAAGTTATTTGGATTTGTAAAATGAAAATTTAAATTCGAAATGAGGTCGTGAATGTCAGATGAGGCCATTGGTATGGTAAATGGGTACGCGTATTGAACGGCCCAGATGGTCTCTGGCACAGAGCATAGATGCAACACATACTTGAGATAAAAAAAAAACAAAACACAGGGAATGAGGTTGAGAGTGAGAGTGGTTTTATAGAGAGGGAAAGGGAAGGGCTTCTTGTTGGTGTGAGAGAGAAGGAGAGTGGGAGAGCCGAATGCAGTAGAAAGTGTAGAGAGAGGGTGAGGGAGAGAAGTAGAGAGTCTAGGTTATATAGAGGGAAAGAGAAGGGAATCTTGCTAGTGTGAGAGAGAGGGGAGTGGGAGAGCCATACGTAGTAGAAAATTTAGAGAGAGGGTGAGGGAGAGAGGTAGAGAGGGTGGGTTTTATAGAGAAAGGGAGGGGTATCTTGCTGGTTAGAGAGAGGGAGGAGGGAGAGCAAAGATATGCAAGGTTGATGATGGATAAGATGGATAGGTTCTGATGGGAATTACTTTGTATTGGAGGAGAAGAGGGGGCTACATCCATTTACTCTCATGAGAAGAGGCTTGCAGACTGAGCAAAGATGGAGGTTGTGTATTAGACGTTGATATACAAGTATTCTACTAGAACTTTGGGTAAGTGACAAGGTGCCATTGGAAGGATACCAATGCAGTGTGGTTCAGGGGTTAAATGGTGGTAACATGCCTTCTAGGATGTTGGGGAATGGGGACGTACACGAGCAATATAAGACATTGGTCTGTAGATATAATATATTATGTTTTTAATATTTTTCGTGTGGTTATGAGGCTTGATCTTTCGTAAACTAGGGGAACTAGGGAGGCCTGTTTTTCATAGGCTTCAAAGAAAGGGTTTATAATGTGTAATCTGTTGGGGGAGATCTAGTGGAAGATTATTTTGCTGTCAAGTCTTACTTGGGTTTTAGATGTTCTCCATATCAAGGCGGATTTGGATGGAAGTGTAGATCTGGAAGTTAAGAGTGTCACTTTAATGAGCTCATTTCACATGTAGTTGGGTTTTACATGATCTTGTGTGTGGTTGGTTTGGGCAGCAGTTGGAATTGTCAGAAATAAGGCTTCCATGGTTTGTCATCTATGGAATTGGGTGTTCCAGCTACCTAGGTTTTGCATAATATATGAAAAGATCGGAGAGGTAATAGAGTACCTTCTTGTCATTTACGGATTTGATATATTGTGTGTTTTCTGGATCTCCAAATGGCAACCCCTCTTGGAGTGGTTGGAGTAGTTTTATTTTCTTTGAAGGTGTTGCCCACTTGTTTTACTTTTGTGTTTGGGGGTTGGGATATCAAGGCACATCTTGTTTCGCAGACGCTAGTTAGGGAGGAGTTGACAGGTGTGGGAGTGTGAGAGTTAAGAATTTAGATTGAGATTGGTGGAATATAAAATAGTATTGAAGCTCATCAAGTTAGGATTATCTTAATGTTGTCAATTTTCTTGAGTGAGTCTTTGAAATTTAATTTTTCTTTACTTGGCAAAAACAGGAGCTTAGTTGGAGATGAGATTGTATGGTACATGTTTTCTTATCAATTAAGAAAAAAAGGAATTTTCTGATTAAATTGGATTTGTGGACTTAATGGAACTAGTGAGCGAGGCCTTAGGCTTTTTTGAAATGTGATTTTTTTGGGTAGGACATGTAGTAATTAACTATGAAGCCCTGCAGATGCTTTCAAGGAGCTTGTGGAGATTTTTTTTCTAAAGATGGTGACAATATAATATTACGATTTACGCTATTTTCAAAAAACCTCACAAGATATGAGGGACGTATTTGGTTGGCCTAGAATGGTGTGTTAAAGTAGGTTTGGAGTTATAGATGTAAGCCCTTGTCCTGTGTCTGCCTGAGTTTTTGGGATCAGGAGTTGGATTAGGAATGGGAGTGGGGTATCATGAAAGCTAGAAGATCCCAAAGGTTGAGAATGTCATCCGCACGATCCATATCCTGGTGATCGAGATCCACACAAATGTTTAGGTATCTCGAATCCCAAACTTTTGGGGATCTTGATCCCAATCTTAAAGAGTATAAATAGTCTAGGCCTATATATACTCTTTAAATTAGGGATCTTTTTATTCATAGCCAACAACCAATGTAACTGTATCAAAAGTATAGTTGCATTGCTAGTTGGCTATAAATAAAGAAAATCATCAACTTGGTTGTTATCTTGGTCTTTAAGCTGGGGACTGGAATCCTTATAGTGGGGAATTGTGGATATGTATGTGGAATTGTGGATAATGACATGATAAATTATGACACTATGTTCCATTAATAAATCTATTTTAGTTAATTCTAATTGTTTTCTTAAAAAGACATGAATGCTAGTTGAGGTTTCCTCTCTGTTTGTCCATTTTAGGATTTTGATTTGTATGATTTTGGAACACAATTAGGAAAATGAAAACTTACGGTTCATAGATTCAATACTTCTCTCTCTTGGGTGTGATGGCTCTTTGCTCTTGTTAATCTTATCGGTTATTCTTTTTTCATGTTTTCTTCTTTCCTATTTCCTTCCATCTAAACATGTGTGTGTATGTGGGAGTGTGCGTATGTATGTATATCTGTCTGTGTGCATGTGACTTAACATATTGCATTTTTTTTGAAATCTATAAAAATTCCTTGAAAATCCTCATTACGGCATTTATATTATCTACCCTCTTCTTCCCCTGTCCATGAGCAAAAAGAAACAACAAAGACAGTTCTCTTTGAGCACATGTTTGAGTGAACGTGGAGGGAGCTTATTTCTCTTGATTTATGCTAAAAGTATATGTGGTTTTCATTAATTTTTCTTTTCATGATTATGAACATTCCTTTCAGTTTGGTCTTATTTGATGTTGGCATTGCAGACTGGATGATTTAGGCCCCAGAGCATCCCTAGATTCTGAGAGGGATGGAATGAGCAGATGTGGGTTTGGCATCGAAGGCTTAAGAAAGTCATCTCATGGTCCATCAACCTCTTTTAAAAGAGGAATGAGAAAAGGATCTGAAGGATTGAAATCAATTGGTCGATCACTTCGATTTGGAGTTTCGAGGGTAGCATTTGCAGAGGATCTTAAGGTGTCAGAAAAGAAGATATTTGATCCTCAAGATAAATTCCTTCAGTTATGGAATAGGCTTTTTGTGATATCATGCATCCTTGCCGTATCTGTGGATCCTTTGTTTTTTTATCTTCCTGTGTTCGATAGTGTATCAAATTGCCTCGGCATAGATAAGAAGTTAGCCATTACGTGTACCACTTTACGCTCACTTCTTGATGCTTTCTATGTAATTCGCATGTGTCTACAATTCCGTACAGCATTCATTGCTCCATCATCCCGGGTCTTTGGTAGAGGAGAACTTGTGATAGATCCTGGTCAGATAGCAGAGCGGTACTTGAAAAAGTACTTTGCAGTGGATCTTCTATCGGTGGTTCCTGTTCCACAGGTACAAGGTTTGGCCTTCGATTTATTGTTTTCCATTTTGATTACAAAATTTGCTTGTAGATATCCTATTTTTGTGTGTACCTTTGTTGCTCTTGGTTAGAAGGTGAAGTTAATTTTCAGATTTGTGTTTTTGTGTTTCAGTGGTACTTTCGGTTGAATGGTAACATCTTGATTCTCTCTGTTTGGAGACGAATTGATTTTAGTTTAGTTATTAATTTAGTTATTTGTGGACCATACGTATTCCAGTGCTCTTGGTCAAAGGCTATTTAAATATATCTCTGACCATGTTTTGCTTTTACCCAAAAAAAAAAGTTTTGCTTTTATAATTTAGTGTTAGAACTTACACGTCTATTTAGTTCTTTGTTGCATGGTTTACATTATTGGTCTTGGCAGAAGTTAAATCTGCTTTGCTTTAAGTGTCACTTTGTTTCGTTGGGTTAAAAAGTACCCATACCTTGGATGCACCTGTTGAGAACCTGAGATTACTTTAGTTACTTTTCAGCATTTTCTTTTTTCCTTCTCTTATATCATCTGTATTGCTTTGGAGCTTATCTCCTCATATAACTATTTTTTGTCATAATTCTTTGTTTCCCTGCTTGTTTGGTTATGATGAAGATCTATGATTACATTTTCTTTTAGATGTGAACCAGACGGAATCTAGAATGTCAATTACAACTCAATTGCTGATATACTTTAGAAAGTATCATGAGATGTGCTGCCCAATTGCTGTTGTAGTTCTGACTGTTGACATATGCATGCCAATCCAGAATGCTAACATATTTCAGATTTTTAATTGCATTTCTTTTCAGAATGTGAATAAAAGTTCTACTTTTAGAAGCAGCCAAGATGCTTATTGCTATGCTTAGAATCACATTGTTTGAATTTGTGCCATTTTTTGCTGATTTCAGGTTAATGCCTATTCACCCATTATCCGTTAAAGAGTAAAGAAGTGTTTGAATATCATGGCTTATAAGTTTTGCACAGAACATGCGATGCTACCTCTTTGCAGTGTCATGCATAAAGACCATGTGTTAACGTTTAGTTTGTGCTTCAGTAGTGGAGTGATCTTAAAAGAGATAATTTGTGAAGGTTTTGTATCTGATATCCACAAATTGATTTATGTATGGAAGAAATGTTTTACTCTGCCAAAACTGTTCAAGATTTGGCTTTGGTGTCAAAACCATGAAAAAAAAAAGCACTTGTATTGGTCAGAAAAATTGATGTCATTACCAGAGACCAATGACATTCCTTTTTGGACTAGAATGCAAAAACATTGTGTCTTGTCTTTTTATAAACTGAAGGAACAACATTACAAGAAAAATAAATAAGCATTCCAGGATCCTATATACCAGAGAAAAACTGGTTGTTTTCTCTGGTATGTAGGAAATATATGACCAATTTTCATAGAAAACTAAAGTATAAATTGTTGCCCTTGTATCATTGTATTTGCTTGTTTTCTTTTTAACCAAGTGGTGACTGGCTGCAATATTTCTTGTGCGCTGACAAGCCTACGATGGCATTCCGATTGCCGGCCTCAAACATCTGGTATGTTTTCCCACTGTGATAAGTGATCAGTGTGGAAATTGGTTTCTAGGCTGTGCTGAATAATCAGAAGGAAACAAAATCTTCAGTCTATGGGCTATGATCTACCCATGTTTGCTAAACCTATCAGCCTTCGGCTTCCTAGGAATGAGTAAGCATTATTTATACAAGGACTGGATGAAACTTTCTTTATCTTTGTGAATACACCTTCCATGGTTCTGGATAATCCCCTCGTAAAAGTTAAATGATTCTGAGGGAGTTATCCCCATTACCACGGGTGTAGTGAAGTCCTTGATCAGGATCCCCTGCTACTATTGTAGCATTTGCTTTTGGCCCAGTAGCATATCCAATTTGAAGAGGCAATTTGTAACAATGAAGTATATCTCCATCCAACTTCCTTATCACATTCGTAAAATTTGTGTTGCCCAGGATACCTTTCACAACATGCATATATTCGTTAGACGCGAGCTCCCCAAAAGGTCTTCCACTTTAGTCTATGGGCTTCAAAGGGCTATTGAAATAACTTCCCATGACAACTCAGATTGTTCTCTCACTATGTTCTGTTGTATTAAATAAAACTTCCAAATTTTCATCTATAATCATTTGGACAGGAATAGCTTAATAAGAAGAAAAACTAGATTATACCTAACGATTATGCTTTATGCTGCCTTTCTGTTAGTGTTTAGTTGACAGAGTGTACATTGCAGTGCCTTGAGAACTTACTATGTCCTCTCTATCTTGTGCAGGTTTTGGTATGGAAATTCCTTTCAGGATCCGAAGGTTCAGATGTATTGACCACAAAAAATGGTTTACGTTATGTCGTCATGGTACAATACATCTTTAGGTTTATCCGAATTTCACCATTGACTTCGGAGGTGAAAAGGACGGCTGGTGTATTTGCTGAAACTGCCTGGGCTGGTGCTGCATACTATTTATTGTGGTACATGCTGGCAAGTCATGTAAGTATCATCTAGGGAATGAATAATTTGAATTCATTTTGCTTTGTGATTTCTGTTTTTCTATTTTATCTCTATTATCTTTTCTTTTGTTCTTTATTGAAGTTGCAGCATATGCTGCTGTTATTTTTTTAGACAAGTTGACTTTATACATAGGAACAGTACTCGTGAACGATACTGTGAACAGTGTTGTGAACGGTACTACCAAGAACAGTAAAAAATGTCAAAATTAGAAACAAAAAGGAAAAAAAGGCAGAAAATAAAGAGAGAAGAGAGGGGAGAGTGACGTGAGATTCAGCCCCTATGTCCCGCTAATATCTTTATTTATAATGATTGTTTAGTGTTTACAAATGACAAATACCCTCAATGGAAATGAGTATTCTAAAGTATGTAAAAATGGAAGAAATACCCCCATACTCACAACAAGTTATTCTTTAGCAATATATATAGACAAAAATCACAAAAAGGCCCACCAGGTGGGCAGCCCACAGACTGGGTGCTCAAGTGGCACGGGCAGCACAGAGAGAGAGAGAGAGAGAGAGAGAGAAAGAGAGAGAGCCCCAAATAATCCAAGGTCGAAACAACCCACATCCCATGTTCTTGAACAAAAAATGTGACCTCCAACATACAAAAATGGCTATGCACATGCTGGGAGCTCAAGTACAAAAACAGGTGAAGGACCACCTGTAAAGCTAGTAGCCTATAAGAGATAGCCCGACAACTACTGAAACAGTCGAGAAAAGGAGACATGGAGAGATATAAGAGCGGAGTAGAGGGGAATGGAGTAATGGAGAGGGATAGCAAGGTAGACTTTAAAATAAGGCGGGGGAGATGGACAGAAGCATCATGGGAAAGAGATGAGAGTTGAGGAACCTGTAGCAAAACACTCCTTGGCCAGCCTATCGGCAATGTGGTTGGCTCCTCTCAGCACTTGGTAGAAGATGACCTGATTGTTCTTGCAAAGCATGTAAATATGGTAAAAAAACATGCGCTTGTCTCCGTGGAGTCTGAGAGATCTAGCGAGCCTATGAGATAACATTCCTAGAGTCCCCTTCCACAGTGAGGGAATCGAGACTAGAAGGGACCAGAAGCACTCACTTTAGGTCCTCCAAAATTGCCATTGACTCTACCTTAGTAGAGGTGGTGTGTCCTAGTTATCCTTAAAAGGAGATGATTTCACCTTCATGGCTCTCCAGTGTAGCCCCATGACCTGAGGGCCATCAAGTGATGTATGTTGAACATTTGACACTGCAATTGCCACAACATTGTTATAATGTCCTACCAGTACTCCAATTCCATGAAATTACTCTAGAACAAGCACCTTGGGAATAACCGCAGATAAATGTATTTTTACTATCCCTTGTTGGAGAAATCCAATAAAATTGGAATACTATAGATAAGTGTTTTCACTTCCCCTTCCCTAGGATAAGCATGTAAAGATATTGACTACCATCACCTTATGAATGAACTGGCTGTTTTGTGAAAAACCTAAAGCGGCATGCAGGTTAGATGACAATGTGAGATGAGGAAGAGAGAGAAAATCATGAACAGTCAATCACTTAGAGCATGAGAACTAAACATGAAACAGAAGAACACGAACATTTATGTTGCTTGTCATGGATGTGATGGTGTACATGGGTGATGACAATCAATGGTTTCAATATAGCAACTCTAAAAGGCGGAAGACATCTCTCTCTTGAGAAATTTTTCTTTTTGAGCAAAGAACACATAAGAACCTTATATGATGCCTCAAACCCTAGCTTAGCCCCAAAGAAACATATTCATTTGCCAAAAAATACCCTCATAAGCTTTAGGCTAGGGAATGAAGACCTAGGTGCAGTATACGATATATATTAGGTTACACCGTAGAATTCAAGACATAGTTGTATACAACAAATCTCCACCTTGGCTTGAATTCAATCAAGCCACCGAAAAGGATATGCTCATCAACCATCTTCACCAAGATTCATACTATAGAATGCATTGATCAACCAAGCAACATTAACCAAGTCCAAGCAACCCTTGAGCTTTTGTAGTTAAACCAGGTTTGTCAGCATATCTGCTGCATTCTTCTTGGTGCCAATCTTCAATAGAGAGTTATGACAATCAAATATTATCATAGAAATGAAGTATTATCAAGCATCAATATGCTTCACCCTTGCATGATAAACCTATTTTTTAAACTGCATTGCACTTTGATTACCATAATAAATGAGTTCCATCTTGCTATAAGCCCAAGTCACTTAAAATTCCTCAAAGCCAAATGACTTCTTTCACAATTTTTTGTAATGGCCATGTTAAGCTTCGGTCTTTAGCCCTTCCAAACCTCGGACCATTGTCCCATTTTGCTTGACACAGCCGCCATCCTGAGAGGTCGCAGGCCCTTCAGATTTGAACTCCAAAGGCTCCTTGAAAAGGACTTTCCTACCCTCCTTTATACCTTGTGGAACTCCCTTGCTCTCAAGTCTCGGGTAGAGCAGAGTATATCCTCTAGACCAAACTCCAAATACTTAGAACCTCAATCAAAATGTGGAGTCGATCCATCCCTGGCAACTTTTCCCAACTCAAATCCTCCTTCTTGTATTCCAACCAAGAGATTGATCGGCTCGAGGAAACTAGGCCACTCCCTTTGATATAGACCTACGATCTAAGTCTAAACTTGAGTACCATTTAACCCTCAATAAAGAAGAGATCTACTGGTTCCAGAGATCTAGAATCACTTGGTTGAAAGCAGGTGATTAGAATACTGCCTTTTTTCATTGCATTGCAAATTGTCGCAGGAGAGACAATTCGATCTCAATGATTAAGGTTAATAGCAGATACCTCACTCAACCTGCTGAGATAGAGCAGGCAATTTTAGAGTACTTCTAGACTCTATACTCTACCCCCTCTGGCCTAAGACCGAGAATGTCGTCCCTTGACTTCCTTACCCTCACAGGCGAACAAGCTGCCTGGCTCGAGCAACAGTTCATGGAGGAAGAAGTTTTATTGGCTCTCAATGCTCTAGTCAAAGACAAGGCACTGGGTCTCGACGGATTCCCGATTGCTCCCTTCAAGGAGTTTTGGGACACCTTTTGTCTTGAATTCTTAAAATTTTTCGAGGAATTATTCCACAGGGATACTCTGCACAAAGCCTTAAACGCAACCTTCATAGCTCTGGTTCCCAAGAAAGAAGGCGCTGAGGAAATCAAAGATTTCCGCCCCATTAGTCTCCTGAATATCTCGTACAAGATTCAGGCTAAAGTCCTTGCGTCCAGGCTCCAACAAGCATTCCCTCTGTTATTTCTTCAACACAATTTTCCTTTCTCAAAGACAGACAAATTCTTGATGGGGCCCTAGTAGCTAATTAGTGTATCCACTCGAGGCACCTATCTAAGAAACCTGGCCTTATTTTCAAAATTGATTGGGAAAAGGCATATGACCATGTGGATTGCTCAATTCTTGAAGAGACGATGGCTTGAATGGGTTTCTGTAATAAATGGAATGTGGATGAGGGGTTGCTATTCACATCCACATTTCTCTATTCCTATCAACGGAACCCCTGAAGGTTTTTCCCTTCTTTTAGGGCCCCCCTTCCTCTTTGCTATCTCAGCGGAAGTCTTCAGTCGCTCTATCTCTCGGCTATATGAGACTGGCTAGCTGTCGGGCTTCAGGAGTAGTTCACATGGACCAACGGTGTCTCATCTGCAGTATGCAGGTGTTTTTGATGCCTCTTGCAATGAAGTTGAAACCTTCAAACTCTTCCTTAGGTGCTTCCAAACAGCGATAGGGTTCAAAGTTAATTTCGATAAATCAAAAGTATTGGGTGTTGCCCTTACTTCAGCACAGGTCAGATCCTTCATTCCAAGGTGGGGCTGTAAAGTGCAAGATTTACCGACCTCTTATCTAGGCCTTCTTTTGGGATTGGGTAAACCCAAGAAAAGGCAATGGTCCCATGTCCTAGACACGGTAGATAGGCGTTTGGCAGGGTGGAAGGGTAGATTTCTCTCTATGGCAGGTAGAAAGACTTTGATCAGTGCTACCATTGCCAACTCCCCGATTTACCTCATGTCTCTTTTTCACATGTCAGCCTAGGTTGCCAATCGACTTAACCAGATCATGCATAATTTCCTATGGTCGGGCCAGGCGGATAAGACAAAGTTCCATCTTTTAGCATGGGACAACATTGCCTATGCAAACAGCTAGGAGGACTTGGTATTCGTATCCTTCGTAAACATAACCAGGCACTCCTTGGGAAATGGTGGTGGCATCTAGCCACCCAGCCGAACTCCCCTTGGGCTCAAGTTCTACGGAAAAGTATAACATCCCAGAAAATGCCTGGCTGCCTTCTAGAAGTCAATGGCACAATGCTTCAAGGGCCTGAAGATCTTTTGTCGCGGCCCTTTCCCAGTTCATAAAGTTTATAAGATATCATCCTAGAGAGGGCTCTAGAGTGAGATTGTGATCCGACTTGTGGCTAGGACCCTCCCCTTTGAAAGAGGTGTTCCCTACCCTCTACACTTTGGCTCTAAACAAAGATTCCTCAGTTGCAGAGGGGATGGTCTTAACAGGGGGACAGAGAGTATGGAACCCTTCCTTCCGAAGGAATCTTACTGATGAGGAATTTACCCATTTTCAGTCTCTCTATCTCTCTTCACTGTCACTTCCTATCGCCGCAAGGAAGTGATGCTATCATCTGGATGCTAGCTCCATCTGGCATCTTTTAGGTAGCCTCATTCTACAAAGGATTAATCCTACCTCCTACTCTTCCGGCTAACCCAACAGCAATCAAATCCAAAGTTTGGGCCACCATTGCTCCTCCAAAAGTCCAATCTTTCAACTGGCTTTGCACAATCTATTACCTTTTGACTCCCATTGTATAACGCAGTAAAATACACCATTTTGTTCCAGGATTTAATTTATCATCCTTAAGATGTAGGGTAACAATAAATTTCGAAAAAATAATAATCAGCAGGTTTACCACTCCATATCTGTTGTGATGTCTTGCACCCCAAATCGGGAGAGGGTGATCTGTTAGCATGCAATATTGGATGCTTCTGCCCAAAAGTATTTTAATAAGCTAATATTACTCAACATACCACCAGCCTTCTTGAAGTTTCATGTTCATTCTCTTTGTACCTCCATTCTGTTTTGGCATCCTTGGAGTGGTGTACTGATGAAAGAGCCCTCTGCCTTTGCAAAAGTTCTCAAATTCCCCTGAAATGAATTCTTGCCTATTATTAGTCTTTAAGACCTTCAACGACTGTCAACTTCTTCCCAGCGTGTTTTTCAAGATTCCATGAATATTTTAAGTTTCAAGTATTCAGATTTCATTGAGACTGATTGAATAATTGTTATTCCAATGCTTGAGTCTTTATCAACTGTATTTGCTATGAGCAAGACTATAGTCTCCTATCTTTTAACTTTGGACAGTCCTCCACATGCCCTTTCTTTTTAGGACAAAAGCGTCAAACATTGTTCATAATAGACCTTATTGTATTCTATATTTGCTCTGGTTTTCAGAACCATTTCTTTTCTCTCCATTGTCATTCCTTTAACCATCAAATCTTATGCATGTTCCTGAGCATTACTTTGTCTCGTCCTCAAATAATGATAGAGAAGAGTTGCAGGAACATCCTTCATATCTATGGTATCCTTTCAGAGTAATTTTGTGGGAAGATGTTTAAAAGTCTAGGGGACTGAAGTTAGCAAAATGAAAACCTTATCCTCGCCTTCCATCTTAACAATCAATGCCTGATAATTGACATTTAATTTTATTGAGTTGATTTAGATACTCTAAAATACTCATACCTTCATTTGCAATGTATAGAATTAAAGCTTCAAGTAAATCCATTTGTGATAGATTTTGTTATGTAAAGATTTTAAAGCTTTGTCTAGAGCTCTTCTTTCAAGTCCTCATTGATGACATTGTTCAACACCTCATTCGAAAGCCACAAGCGAATAGTGGTAATGTCCCTTAGATCTAGGTATTCCAATCATCAACTGACATAGAATTTAGCTTCTTCATTTTCCCCTCCACGTTTCGGGACTAGCCTCAAGATGTGTATATAACTTGGGGGAAATATATCTTCTTTTAAATCTAGCTGACATAGAATTTAGCTGCTTCATCTTCCCCTCAGTGTTTCGGGACTAGCATCGAGATGTGTATACAACTTGGGGCATATAAATGTTCTTTAAATCTAGTAGTCGTAAAAATTGTAGAAATGTTTTATATTTTTTATATGATTTTGGTATTTTTGGCAAAGATTGGTAAGTGTTTTGTGCCATAATCACTATTTTTATATTTTCATTTTTTTATTTTCTTTAATCCCCCAAATTGTATATCATCTTTTTTAAATCTATTTTTTCTCTATTTTAAAGCTCATTTTATCTTTTTGAAGTTGTTTTTGGGTATATTTTACTTTGCCGCCTTGTTTTTTATTAATCATCGTCATCGTCATAGACTTTTTTCCCTATTAATTGGGGTCGGCTACACGAATCCTGGTCTGCCATTCTGCTCTATTAAAGGCCATACCCTCAGTGAGGCCATAAGTCCTCATATCTCTTTGAACTACTTTGAACTACATCCTTTTAGGCCTACCTTTTACCTTTTTAAGTCCTTACAGTTAAATAGATGTTGTACTTGGTCGTTGCCACACTTGGCCAGCCCACCTAAGTCTACTCTCTCTAATCTTATTGCCTATTGGTACCACACCTAAATTCTCCCGATTGGATTCATTTCGAATTTTGTCCTTTCTTATCTTGCCACTCATCCATTTCAACATCCGCATCTCTGCTACACTTATTCTATGGGTATATTATTTTTTGTCTGCCCAACATTCAAACCCTATAGAGCAAAACTGGTCTCACAGCTGTCCTATAGAACTTGTCCTTCAACTTCATTGGTATGCGGCGCTCACATAAAATTCCAGTTGCACCTTTCCACTTCGCCCACTCAGCTCTAATTCTATGTGCGATATCTTCCTCAATCTCTCAATTTTCTTGGATTATTGACGCAAGTTATCGGAAGTGCAGCCGTCAATCTTAACTACTTCCTCGTCTGTATTACTATTATTACTAACCTTGCATTCCATATAAATTGTCTTAGTTCATCTAATTTTAAAACCTTTTTTTTATTATTTAAAAAAAAATATTTCGTTTTCTATTTCTAATTTATCTAGGGCCAAAAGGTCGATGTGTAAGGACTTGGCCAAGTCCTTTGGAGACGGTCGAGTAATTGCCTCGGCCAAGGGCCGAGTCCCTTGCCGAGGCGAGTTTCGGAACCTTGCTTCCCCTTTAGAGCTTTTGCAGGCCATGTTGGACCACCAAATCCCAAAATTGTTGCTGCCATCAAACTTCTTTACTTCGAACCTCGTGCATGAAGCCTACACAATCATTGCAAAGCTGTTAACACCTTAAAAAAAATAGAAGCCTTCACAATCATTACAAAGCCCCCTAATTAGGCTTTGATACCAATTGTTTTGAAAATCCTAACTATAGTTATTGGAATCATTCACCCTATGTTGTGATTTTGGTTTGAAATCGTGATTCCGCATTTTCATGAAGGAATCGTGACGGATCTTATTCTTGGAAGCCAAAAATCAAGATTCCTCTTTTTTATTTTCTTCTCATTCCAATACAATACTCATTTGGCCACCCACAATTCTATAATTTCGATTCTTGAAATGATTTAGAATCACATGCATTTCCAACAATCATAATCCTAACCCTAGCACATGAGTTTAACAATGTGTAAGAAAATGAGAAAAACATTCATGAATAGTCATACAAAGCATGAAGAACGAAAAATTGAATAGAACCCCAAACATATACGTGTGTGGTCATTTGATGCGACTAAGTCCACGGATGAAGACAAACAATAACTTTACCATAGTAGCCCCGAAAAGCACTATACAGCTCTCATGAGAAACCTCCGTCTCCGAGCCAAAAAACACATAACCATGTATAATGCCTCAAACTCTAACTTAAAACCCAAAGAAACATATCCATGCACCAAAAATACCCCCATAAAAGCACACGGCTCAAGCATAGTTACCTGAATCTCTTACTGTAGATTGAGATTCAGATTTGGAACCGTGATTGGGCGATTCTGACTAGGAATCTGCATGGAAACCGTTTTTGAGAAGTTTGGAATCTCGATTCCTTATATAGGTATCTTGACTCCAACAATTATAGATACTCGTTTCCAAATTTTTCCTGATTCTCGATACCGCAGTTGATGAATCTTGATTCTACGCTTGTTGAAATTGGTTTCCATATTTTGCTGGAATTCTTCCACTTCCCTCACTTTATTTTTTCTTTTTACTTTTTTTTGAGAAGTGATGTTTAGAAGTTTTCATGGCATCAAACTACTCGAGCTAGACTCACAACCTCATGCTACAAGGTGTAATCATCTTGTTTGGCATGAAATGACCAATAGAAATCATAGTGGTTGTCCATGTTCTCGACTTAATTCTTAAGTATGTGTATTGTATTGATCCAATGGAGAGTTTGCAACTCCAAGATGTTAGAAATAATGTAATATAGAAATTCAAACATGCATTTATGGCATGTCGTTCAATGAATGGCATTGAGACATGTTTTGTTTCCCTCGTAGTTCCCTTTTGATTCTAAAATTGAAGGAATCTCGATTTCACATTGGTCGATTCCAACTTGGTCGGAAACTCTATTCTAAAAAGCTAAGAATCTTGATTCTATCTATTTAGGGATCTCGATTCTATTTTGGTTGAATCTCGATTCCTAAAATAGGAATCTCGTCCCCCGCGATCTTTCATGCGGACGTGGGTTCCGAAAACAAGATTCTTCCAGCTGGTGGCAATTCCGAGCTTCCGATTCCTAAATCGGTTCTGTTTTCGAATCGCTTCGAAGGACAATGAGCCCGCGTTCAACGTAGCATAGATATTTAACTTATAGTTGTTGGGAGTGAGAGCAAGTGCAGAAGCTCGATTGGGAGCAGGAGTATTGGATCAACCCATGGCTGAAGTTCCCTACCGTGGGAGTGCCTAGGAGCGGCTTGATGCACACACGCACACACAAAGGTCATTTTATTTTATTTTAAAGCAATTTGAATAATATAGAAATGTACAATCCACTTGTCAGCATTGTCTACACAAACACAATGAGAACTCTATAACTGAAGTCCTATAGATGATTGAGAAGAATGAGGTTGGCTGGCCATGATAAGAGCGTAACTTGGAATCACCAGAGTCCTACAGTGAACTGTGTGAGATATGGCGATTTGATATAGTGAGAAGCAGTGTTTCAAGACTTGGTCTTGCCCTCTATGGGCGAGGCGAATTAACGCCGAGTTAGGTGACTGTCAGTAATTTTAATAAAAATTTGGGGAAATATTGATAAAGTTTTCACATATAAGCTCATATTATTCCCTTTTCTCAAATCAATCTCTCTTCTATCAATTTATAGGTCAAAACTTATTATTAGCTGATTTATTTGACGATCTTTGCTGAAAAAGAGCTGTATTTTGAACCAATCCATCTAAACATGGATTTCTCTCTCTTTTTTCATTCAAATCCATTGATACCTGGTGTGATTTGTTCTTGATTCAGCCCTTTACAAGATCCCGATACTTATTTGTTGGATAAAAGGCCAGAGATTGAGAGATCTGCCCTGAAAACTCTTGGTTTTATTGAAACAAAGAAAAAACAGTTTTTCAGAGCAAACCCTAATCTATCTGTCATTCTGTTGATTTCTCCCATATTTGAAAATTAATTCCATTTGATTGTGATTCAACCCTCTTCAATAACCCCATAATGATTTATTTGATTAATGGCTGTAAATTAATATTTTTGGCTTGAAAGTTTGTGGTTTTTTGAGAAGGAAACAATATTTTTCCATACCCTATACTTTTCAGTTCCAACAATAATCTTTTTAATTTTTGAGAAAAATTTCATCTTTTATATTATTCTCAAATATTCTGATTTTTTCCAATTTATTCTTATTTATCCAAATTAACTGATATGGGCTTGACTCGGGCGAGTCCACTCAGACTTGTCCATGTAACTCGAATCGATTTCCAAAACTAGTGAATCGATTTCCGAAACGCTGGTGAGAAGTGTTCATAGGGTGACCATCTGCACGACAAGGGTTCTAGTTTCCTAACGTCTTCTATCTTTGATTCGATTTCAAAGAAACTATGGATCATTTCCTGCTTTGACAATATGCTTGAAAGGTCCGGAGTTTCTTAGTGTACTGAAAGTGTTCTCTGTGGTTGAAGTTATGCCTTTTGGCCACCCTGTTGCGGGTTGTGAAGGAGCATATAATGGAACCACTTTCTCCTATTGAAGGATGCACCATGCGAGATATTATGTGAGGATCAAGGATGTGGGGATCCAATGCGTTATTGTCTTGTCAGAGTTCCATGATTTGGAGCTCAGGAGCTTATTCATTTTAAGTTTGAGGTTACACTACCTTACACTTTGATTGGGGCTTGATTGGCAAACCAGGCCTCGAAAGGGTTGGTACGGTTGTTCGAGATTAAACAGGGCAGGTCCCTTTTTCAGTTTGAATGTCTTAATGAGCATAATTTGATATATAGTTCCATAAAAAAAAGTTAATTATAAGAAAATGGGGGCAACAGCAAGGATAGATCCCTTGGGATTTATAAGACTTAGATAAATTTTTCTGTTGAGTTGATAAAAATGCATGGCGAATTTGAGTGATTGGAAGCAAAGGAAGAGGAATAGAGGACCTCTTAAGCTTCAATATTTCTCTAGTTTTCTTTAAGGACAATTATGATCACTTGATATTTGCCACGTTTATGAAGGTGAGCTGAAATCATTTTTTGACTTGTCTGGATTGATAATTTAGATTTCAATAAAGGTACCATAAAGGTAATTATTAAAAAATAAAGGGAAATTTATGAAAGATGCTATTTTATTATCAAACTTAAAAAATAGTCCTTTTTATTTTATATTTTACACTTAAAGTCCAACTTTTTTAGACTATGTATTGCACTTCTAGTTTATTTTCTTTTTCCATTCATCGGATTGAGCTCCAATTTGGGGATTTGCTACTTTTCACCATATTGCATTTGTAAAAAATATGCAAAAAATATTTAAAATAAACAAATGTTAAAAATACCCCAAAATTTGGAATTTGTAGGGATATTTTATCATTTTTGTTTAAATTAATTTAATTTCTTAATATTTTTACAAGTGTGTGATGCAGGACAAATTATTCTAATTTTTTTATTTTTTGATGTATATTATAATTTTAGTTTTAGGTTTTTTTGAGTTTTTAGAGATTCTATGAATTTTTTTTTTATATTTTAATTTACTATTCACTGGTTACTATTCAGAGGTACTATTCTGGGGTTACTGCTCCAGGGTTATTTCTGGAGTTTTTGTATGGTTTAAGGGTATTTTAGAGTCTTGAATGTGTACTGGGGTTTCAAGTTAATTTTAGGGTTTCATAGGCTTATAAAATGTTGGATTTCAAATTTTGGATGCCTAGGGTATTTGGAATGTATTTTATTTTATGAAAGAATAAAATTCTAGGCTTGATTTACAACCATGTTATTTGTTTCTCCATTATTGTTGATTTTACTTGTTTGAGGTTCGGGAAAAAGGTATATTTAATATCCTACCTTTTCTTCTTGCATCATGTGGTAGTAGAGCTTGGGTTTTCTTGAAAAGCAAAGCAGGGAAGTTGCAGCTGGATTTATGGTTTGCTGATTTTGGTCAAAGTTTTGCCAAAGCAGCCTAGATCCTGCCAATTTCGGTAGTGGGAGGGAAGGTTTCTTAATCCCGCTTCGTAATCCTAGAGAAGAGAGAATTGATGGACTCGAAAGACAAGTTCAGCAACTGACGCAACAGTTTGCAAGCCTCAATAATGAGCAAGACGGTGATCTTTCAGCTCAAGAGGATCTCGAGCACATCATTTTCACTGTCGCACTCTGCATGTAGAGTCGAGTGAAGAGGAAACTGATGGAAGACCTAGATGTGGGGACCATCACTCTAGGGTTTTCGATTTGAAGGGTGCCATTCTTGATTTTGACGCAGGTTGTAGATTGGGATCCGTTACCAATCTTCGATACTTATACAGATGAAGAACAAGATCTTGTAAGAGATTCAATCTATGATGATCAATATTTCGTGGTTAGACCGATCTTAAACGAAAAAAAAGATGATCTCAAGTATGTTGAAGAGGTGGAGTGTTGGAGAGATTTAGGGCATTGGAATCAAAATATTGTTGCAGAAGTGTGGTCGACTCATAAATCGCAAATTGTGGCCCTTGTTTCAGAGTGTAATGAAATAAATGTCGAGAAAACCTCTAAAGGCCAGAACATTAAGACGAAAGCTTCCTACATAAATTTCATTGGGAGTCCAAGAATAGCCGAATTTGATAAATCTGCATCAATTCCTCGATGCATATATATCAAGATCTGTTTCTTGAGGAAAATTTTTTTACCACGAATAATAATAGAGTCAACAAAGAAGAAGTTTGAAGAAGGTGGTTTTGATGTTGAATTCATCTTAGCACACTTCAAAACTTGAGGTAGAGTTTTCTCCAACTATGAGAGAATGATGCAAGGCAAAATTATTCTAATTTTTAGTGTTTGTTTAATTTCAAAGGATTTATATTTTAGTTTTAGTTTTAGTTTTAGTTGTAGGGTTTATTTTTAGGGTTTTTTAAGTTTCTAGGGGTTCTAGGTTGTTTTTTTTATATTTTTATTTACTATTCACTGGTTATTATTTATAGGTAGTTTTCATGGATTATGATTCACAGGAGTATTTCTGAAATTTTAGTATTGTTTAGGGGTATATTAGAGTTTATAATATGTAGTTAGGTCGCAAGTTAATTTTAGGGTTTCATAGGCTTATCAAAGGTTGAATGTCAAATTTTGGGATGCTTATATTATTTGGAATGCATTTTATTTTATGAAAAAAAAAAGTTCTTATTCTCTTGGCTCGATTTATAGCCATTTTTTTTTCTCCATTATTCCTGATTTTACTTATTTGAGACTCGGGAAAAAGGTAGATTTAATCTCCCATCAATGTGTTTTAGTGAGAAGTATGGATGCCCAAAATTTAAGCTTAATCAGATACATACATAAAAGATCAAAATAAAAATACAACATTCACTATAAATGGGACTTAGTTGTAAAATATAAAATATATAGGATTATTTTTTAATTTCTAAAATAAAAAAGGATTTTCTAGTTGATTTCCCTAAAACAAACTTATATAAAACCAATATGCAATGTTTTGATTTGTTTGAATTGTCATGGATGATATAAAATTGGTCATTCTGCCAATAGTACATTCACTATTATTTGTTATTGTCACTGTGTGCATTGGATTTTAACTTTTATATATGAATGTGATACCCAAAAAGTTACCGGTTTTATTGAGAACATTTGTAATTAAATAAGAAAAATTCTGATTAGATGGTCCCCACACCTTTGCAGATGGTTGGGGCTTTCTGGTACTTGCTTGCTGTTGAACGTGAAGATGCATGCTGGCGTTTTGCTTGCTCTACAAGTGACAGCTGTAACAAGAGTTACTTATATTGTGGCAATCAGAATTTGGAAGGTTTTCAAAGATGGTCCAGCATCAGCAAGGGAGTTCTGGATGGTCAATGCTCTGCTGATAGTGACAATTTTGATTTTGGCATTTATAAACAAGCACTTTCTTCAGGAATTGTTGCATCAAAGAAGTTCTTGTCAAAATATTGTTACTGCTTGTGGTGGGGTTTGCAAAATTTGAGGTTCGCAATCTGTAATCATGATAGTTGATCATTGTTTAGCAGGATCTTCAATTGATTAAATGGTCACATTTCATATGTTTAATATAGGCAGGCCGTTCTTTTTTTCTATTGTGCTGTGTTACATAGGGTAGACAGAGGTGGAGTATATTGCACAAACGACATGTGCTAGTATATTGCACAAACGACATGTGCTTGTGTGGGACTTAGAGTCGAATATTGTCCAAACAAAGCAGATGCTTGAAATACATCTCTCAGTCAACAAGGCATATTCATGAAATAAATAGAAATGGAAAAAACAGATAAAATGGAAATTATTCAAGTGAGAAATAAAACCAAGAAACTTATCTCAGCTCCACATTACAAACCTGAATTTCTGTCTTTAACATATTTTGATGGAGGTCAAAGGACTCTCCAGTATCTTTTATTTTTTTGGTTTTTTTTTGGAGGGGCTTGGGATGTGGGAAGCTTAGTGTTTTTCATTTGTTTTGCAAGCTCAAGGGCTGTGAATTGCTGCGGACGCTTAACAAATTAAACCAGGAATATCCTAGCTCTGTATTACTAACATTTTTTTTTTTGGGGGGAAGTCAGTGCTGTATTATTAACGTGAGTTTCCTTATTTTGTTGGAGGTCATAGAGCTGTTTTGTATTTCATTTTTCTTTTGCCAGTTTAGTTTTTTTCCTTTCCGTTTTTTTTGGGGGCGGGAGGAAAGTTGATGGGCTATAGGCGTGTTCATGTGTTTTACAAGCTTGAGGGCTGAGAATTGCTGCAGATGCTTATGGTGTAAAATGTCTCTTAGGTAAGAATTTCAGGTAAGGATAATCAAGGGTCGTAATTGCTCATTGAATGGGATCATGCGACCTTGCTTCGGTAATCGGGTTTGAGACTGCCTCTATTCCTGTGAGCAGTCGTAGTTCACAGCTTGTGTGGGACTTCCTAGGATGTCATTAGGATCCTCTATGAAGCCTCCAAGTTGGTCGTGAAAGTGTCTCTCAGAGTCGGAGAATGTTTTTGTCAGCCCACAGTGTACTGTGCAGCATTTGTGTTTGAGAGAGTTAACCTTAAATTATAGGAATAGAAGTACAAAGCGCTAGGCAAACCACAGGCGGATGCACTAGGAAAAAGAAAGAAAAAAATAAAAATCAAAAGGCAGAATCAAAAGCCTTCTTTTTTAAGTATTCTGGTTTTATTTTGTTTTATGGCAGTATTGTGGTTGTATTTTGTTTTATGGATTAATTGTTCTATAAACATTGACTAGTGTGCATGCTCTGGTGGTTCTAATTGCTGTTACAATGCGATTGGGTGGTTGAGAGATTCTAAAGGGGAATTTCTTCCAGTAGTAGGTTTTATGAGAATTTTGCAAATTCTTTGATGGCCAAATTGACTTTTTGATATATATGTATGTTTTTTATAGGTGATCTTTATATGTTAACGCACAGTATCTTCTAAAACTTAAGCCAGTATTCTGATTTTGTTTTGTTTATTGGCTTGATTGTTCTATCGACAATGGCTGGTGTGCATGCTCTATTGGTTCTAATTGCTTTTGCAGTGCCATTTCCTCTGGGGTGGTTGAGAGGTTCTAATGGGTGCATTTGGTCCAGTGTTGGTTTTATGTAAATGTTGTCAATTCGTTTTAGGCCAAATTGACTTTTTGATGTATATTTGTTCTGTTGATTGCGTGTGATCTGTTTGTACATATGCATACTGTAGTTCCTAACACTTTTAGGAACATATCTATCTTTATTATTTTCCTATCTGATTCAGTTGGTTATTTTGCAGTACATTGGGACAAGGTCTCCAGACAAGCACTTACCCTGGGGAGGTTATCTTTTCCATAGCTCTTGCCATTCTCGGGCTCATACTCTTTGCCCTCCTTATTGGTAACATGCAGGTAATCAGCAGATGTAACCTGTTATTTCCCTCGTATATGATGTAGCAGGACATCGTGGAGAGGAGGCTGTCTTATTACAATCAAGATACTTCTACGAAGTATATTTTGTAGAAGAACGTCTCGATAGTGTATAGGCATTCGAAACAACAGATAAAATAAAATTTGGAAGAGCCCAAACTGGCCACCCAAAAATAAACTGAAATTTAGGATTAAGGTTTACTGGCAGGAAGTTTGAGATGAGCAAAAGAAAGCAATAACCCAGAGAATGAAATATATCCAGCGAAAGGTCGCTCTGATGATATATATATGACAGCACAATCACATTAGGACCACCTAAGGGCTGCCATACTTTCTGTTTTTTGTACTTCTTCTGATCTTCTCACTTAATACAAATGTCAGCACTTTAAAAAAAAAATTCACATTAGGACAAGCAGGTCCTACGTCTAGTATCATGACCATACAGAAATAATACACCAAACAAATGAAGATATACACACACATTACACACATGAACCTAGTCTCCATAAGTAACAGGATACCCCTTTTTCTTATACAATGCATAATAGAATTGTTACATATTGCCACAGGGTGATGCTTGTTTTTTTATTGGTGGGTGTGGATGACTTTAATCTCAACAATCAATGGTACCATTTTTCTTTTTAACAATTTTAGTTTATTCTTTTAGTTTTACCATCATTTCTTTCGAATCAGTAAGTCTATGTCATCTGACTTGAAGTGAGCGCCATAGGAGTTTAATTTATTCATTTAATAGGATTCAGTCCTTTGGCCATATGGGCTGCTGAACCACCCGACAAAGAAAAATGATTGATTTGGTCCAAATTTTCGCATTACCTCTTTGTATGAGGCAAATTACAGTGAATTATGTGGACCCTTCATTATCAAAAATTACGACTTCTTCCATGCAGTAGCATCAGAACACCAAATTCCATTAGCATTGTTGCACATTACTGATTGTTCTTGCCATGGATTTTAGTTCCAAGAAATGAGGAAAACCCAACTTGTTACATATAAAACTAGCAACCATAAATATAGGTCTATCATCACACTCTTGCAAGATTTTATTCTCCAAATCCAAATCACATGTACCATATTTATGCTGACATCATGCAAAAATAGGCAGTGGCAAAGAATCCATATTTAGAACAAGGACCCATATTTGGAAACTGAAAGAGTCTACCCTTCATTTAGTTAACGATGCTGCTATGACTTTGTTGTACTTTCACCTTTATTAGTCAAGAAAAAGTATAAAAACAGAGTCTTCATTGTTTTCTTTTTTTGGGTTTTCTTTTTCTGTTAGAACTATTCTGAGATGCAGTAGGTCTTAAACGCAACTCAAAGGAGTTCTCTTTTGCTTCTCAGACCTATTTGCAGTCACTCACAATTAGACTGGAAGAGATGAGGGTGAAACGGCGGGACTCTGAGCAGTGGATGCATCATCGTATGCTTCCTCAGGATCTTAGGGAGCGGGTCAGGCGTTATGACCACTACAGGTGGTTGGAGACTAGAGGAGTAGATGAGGAGAGCTTGGTTCAGAGCCTTCCCAAGGATCTCAGGAGGGACATCAAGCGCCACCTCTGTTTGGCTTTGGTCAGGAGAGTAAGTAATCTATGCTTCTCCCTATTCTTTCCCCTTCCTTATTACTTTTCATCTTCTATTCATGATTTCTTCATGCACTTTCCCTTGATTAAGCACTAAGGGCCTATGGTTGGTTGGTGTCCAGGTTCCACTGTTTGATAACATGGATGAGCGTCTGCTAGATGCGATATGTGAACGATTGAAGCCAAGCCTGTACACAGAGAGCACGTATATTGTGAGGGAAGGGGACCCTGTGGATGAGATGCTCTTCATTATACGTGGCCGCCTGGAGAGCATTACCACTGATGGAGGGAGGACTGGGTTCTTCAACCGGAGTCTCCTCAAGGAGGGAGACTTTTGCGGTGAGGAGCTATTGACATGGGCATTGGACCCACGGTCAGGAGCCAACTTGCCATCATCCACAAGGACAGTGAGGGCCCTGACTGAGGTAGAGGCCTTTGCCCTCATTGCTGAAGAGCTGAAGTTTGTAGCGAGCCAGTTCAGGCGGCTGCACAGCAGACAGGTGCAGCACACCTTCCGCTTCTACTCGCAACAGTGGCGCACATGGGCAGCCTGCTTCGTCCAGGCTGCATGGCGCCGCTACTCCAAGAGGAAGCTCGCCGAGATTCGACGCAAAGAAGAGGAGGGTGAGGGCGAGGATGATGGCTCAAGTGGTGGTGGTGTTGGGCTTGGAGGCTCCTCGCCTTCATCAAGCCTGGGAGCCACGATCTATGCCTCACGCTTCGCGGCCAATGCTCTTCGTGGGGTGCACAGGCTAAGGACAATGAAGAGCAAGGGAAGGGTAGGGGATTTGGTCAAAGTACCGCAAAAACCCTCGGAGCCTGATTTCACAGTCGAAGAAGAAGAAGCAGATTGATCAATGTCATGCCACCGGATCATGTACATTACGGATTAATATACCGACAGTTCCAATATACTGTTTCATTGTAACAAGAAAAAGGCCCGCCTCACGTCCATTATTTTGATAGGTTCGTTACTTGTACCAACATGAATTACACCGTTTGTCTTATGTGAAATTAATACATTATAAGCAAAGCCATTGAGCCCCACAAATATTTTCAAGGTCGCAGTTGTTCTTGAGTGTTCCATTACTTCAAAGTTAATATTAAGAAATGATAAAAAAAGGATTGGTGGTGTCTTTAGTGGCGTTTCGAAGCCTGACTTGGAACTGCTGGCGTTGGCTAGGAATTGGAAAAGTGATCCAAGGCCCTCCAAAATCTGTTGTTGTCTTGAGATTCTCTCTTTTTTCTCGGGAAGTTCATCAAAATGTCGCATGTGTTTTTATGAATATTTTGAAATTAAATCAAAAGACTTGGGTCGGTGTGAAATACTCCAATGGGTAATTCAATAAAGTTTTTTATTTTTTATGTTTGACAAGCTTGAAGAAGACTCCTCATTTTGGGTACTTTTTCATCGTACATTCTCCCCCACATTGAATCTTTTTTCAACTTTTTTGCATCAAAATCATTTTTTGATGAGATTGAGAGATCAAAGTTCATCTTTATTTATAGCTTAAAAATCCCAACGTGTCATTTATTAGATTTTTTTTTTTGTTTTTTTTTCTCAACCAAATTCCATGGAATGTGTCAAAAATCGACATTGGATTCCTCTAATAGATTTGTAATTTCTCTGATAAAGAATTTTGTTCAAAAGATTTGGAGCGAAAAGTATTGACTTCTATTTTCTTTAAGAAACCCTTTGATTTTAAAAAATTTATCTATATTTCAGTTGGTTTTCTTCAAGATTCTGTAAGGCTTTATCTTCAATCTCTATGGTATCGCGTGATTTAAAACAATATTCGTTTGAAAGTTTTGAGTATTTTCAATTATAGTTATTCTGAAAAATCACCTTTTGCTATATTAGGAAAACCCTTTGAAAATTCATTAAGGGTTGGCAAGGCTTCCTCTAGAACGCAAAGCTACAGGCAAATACATGGACATCTCATGAGGAGCTACAGGCAAATACATGGACATCTCATGGGGTTGTCAGCATGTCTATGATGTCATTTACCCTCACTCACCCTGAAGATTATGAGGCCCAAGTCGAGGATATGGAAATGCTTGCTAATTGCATGCATAGCAGTCACCTGGTAGAAGTTCCATATTTTGACATGGTTTGTATCAGGATAGTTGCACCCATGATCTTGCTATTTGGTGGTTTTACTCCCGATATGATGCCCATGAGGGGACTCACCTGCATTGGACTTGCTGTCGACATCTCAAGCCCTCGAGTCTCATCATTCAAGTGGGATTTGAACACCTATTTGTGATTCCATGTCATTCAAGCTTTCACAACCTAAGACTTCCTTTTAGGGTGGCCTTGGCTCCATGACAATGGTGTGGTGCCATGTACCCTACATCAATGCTTTTAAGTGTTGTCGAGAGGGTAGTCAATACACCATATATCCTGATAGGAGACTTTTTTTTAACCGCCGAATCACATTATGCTGATGCAAAGTATTATTTTACAGAGGGCTTGGAGTTGAAGGATAGGGTTTCAGCTGTTGACCATAGTAGCTAAAGGACCAGTCCAGGTTGGGCTTCGAAGCAGATGAAATTTGGTGCAACCCTCTGATCCCAAGGAAGAGGATGTGGGAGAAGTCTCACGAGCCATGTTTTGAGATGTGAAGAAAGAGGAAAGTTAAATCTCTAACTCCCCTTGTCTCCGGTGGAGTCGCTAGAATGTTTCGTTCCCTCTTGTGGGTGTGTTTATTATATATGACCCATAAAATGATGAAAAGCAAACAAATACACATAAATAAGACCAGTTTTTAACAAACCAGATCAGTAGGATGAACCGACCATCTGGGAGACAAGTCCAAATTGACGAATTGCCAATCTCTATTGGCAATTTAGCCGAGAGAATTGGCCCCTAAAAAATAAGAAAATAACAAAAATAAAAAATGTAGGAACTAGGTGATCAGCCGGATCGCCAAGTTCTCTAACAGTTGCAGTCGATCCCTGTTTTCAGCCAGGAAACAGACTAGTTCCCATTGAATCTTAATCCGGATCCGTGTGTTTTCTAACACCGAATAAGACAATCAAAATCTTCAATTACTATAGTTGTAATATCAGGACATGTATAATATTTGTGGTTGAATCCTCTGGGGCTCAGTTGAGCGAGCCCTCTTAGACCATACACCTTTGCATGTTACTTGGGGAAGCCCCTAGACAAGACAATTCGGTGGATAAATTGAGGTCAAGAAGGATGATGAGACATGATCTCTCTCCAAAAGAGGGAATATGAGCTTCCCCACCATCCTCCAAGGAATATGAGCCTTGGAAGGGAGTGTGTCATTGTCCCTCTTTCCACAATGAACCCTGAGGACACATTTTATGTATGTGAAAATACTTGCGATAATATTTCTACATAAAAAAAATTTCATCATATGATTAAGTGTGGAAATTGTTCTCACACCAATTAGTGATAGCTCATTGTTTCATACTAATTGGCATGCAATTGATGTAAAAAAAACTCTCATGCTTAATCACAAGGAAGTTTCTCACGTGAAAATACTTTCACATAAGTATTTTCACCATTTCATAAAAAAACTTGCAAAATTTATGTGTCAAAACCAAATTGTAAGACTTGAGAGAGTCATGGATTGTTTGTGAAAGTGTAATAAAAAATCAGCAAAAGTAATGTCTCCATATACGTTTCTTGCTTATTTTGCAGCCTTTTCACTGGTTTTTGCTTATTTCGTTCTCCACAGAATCGTGAGAAATCACTCTAGCGGTATGTTACCTCAAACCGCATACAAAAACTCCAAAAACTGAAGGATATAGGGTGTTCTTGTGAGTGGGAATCCATGGTTTCAGCTGCATCATAAAAGTTAGCAACATTTGGACCTCCAAATCGCCATTAATGTTTTAGGGGATCATGGCATATTCTATATGGACGGAAAGAGAATCGAGTGAGTCCCCATGTTCAAGTCTCATCACAAAATTCCTCCCAGATAGGGAGAAACCAAAAACTCAAGTGGAGGTCATCCAGCCTACAAACAACAAAAGTTTATAAACACTTCTACTTCTCTATGGAGTTTCACCATGATTCAATGCGGAATTTTTTTTTTTAATAATGGTATAAAATCTATATTGTATAATATATGCGAAATTCCATGTGGTTGACACGAGGCAATGCCATATATTATGATCTATTTTTGGAAGTTTTTATAGGATGTTGCACTAGAGGGAAAACCGAGTGTTACTAGAGAGAAAACCCAGTGATGTATTTGGATTCTTTGTAAGAATTGTTTTTCTATATTTTAGATATACAAAATTATTTAATTTTTAAATATATTTTATCAAATTATGGGAATGCTTGGATGATATTCTATTATGTGAGGCATTAGTGGACTAATGATAGGTTTAGCTCATTATATAGGATTAACAGTTTGGTGATAACTTGTTAATCCTAATTAGTTGTACTTAAGGAAATAAATGCAGGAGTTACATTTGGATCTCAATTCCTATAGAACATGAATGTGAGAGTTATAAAATAAATGTACTCTCTATAAAAGGAGGTTAACCCCTCTAGAAAAACGAGAGAAAATGATAGAAAAAATGAGATAGAAGGTAAATAAGATTCACCAAAGATAACTCACAATGTTGCATGTCATCCGATGGCTTAGTCTATAGGATTTGGTATGGAACTTCAAATCTCTTGTGTGATTTAATAACATATCCGAATAAGTTATTTATTAATTTTATTTATTTATTAAGTTTTTTTATTGGGGCTATCAAAAACTTCCCAAAATATACACCTTGATAGAAAGCTCTTGCAACAAGCAACAACATATCCGAATCCCAGGTCATTGGGGATATCTTTAGGGTATGTCAGATTAGATTTTAGCTCATTTAGGTGCGCCTTTGCACCTGTCTTCTTATGCTTTAAATCATGACCCTTATTAGCCATCTAATTGTGCTATTTGGGCCACTAAGGATAGCAATGAGTCCCGTTTGGTCCGGCCAAACTTGACCCTAGTCCATACAGGCTCAGGTCGAGCCCCATCCCACCCTGACTAGGCAAAATAGGCATTGGCACATGCCTGACCAAGGCCCTATTAGGGCAGGGTTTGGCTGAGCTGACCAAACTCAAAAAAAAAAAAAAAAAACAAATAAATAAATAAATAAAAAGAAGAAAGAAAAAAAAAACATGGCTCTAGCCTGGGTGACCCTTGAGCCACAAGCCCTAGTTTTTTAGGGTCATGCTGATTGGGCCGCACCAAGCTGCCCATCCCATTGTCATCCCTATGATTGCAACGGATCCCAAGGCTCACGACTTTTATTTATGAGGTCATCCATCACCCCAAATGAGGGTCCTCTAAAGTTAGGCTCTGGCCCTTTCTACAACATTCCTTAAATTTTTTAAAATGTTTTCCAGCATATATGTTATTCACCATATGCCCCACCTGTTTAAGGGTTTTGGGGTAAGATGAACCCGCCGATAGGCTTTAGGTCTGTTGATTGGTGTGGTTTGCCTTATGTGGTCCAGTTTCGTGCTCTATATTTGACGAAATAGGTGTTAGGGGTGCTTTAATACAAAAATACCCCTGACAGCATTGCTCTTGCTCAAGGCAAAGAGATTATTGAGGTAAATTGGTTTGATTAAAGATGTGTTACGTGTTTCTGGTTTACCAACAAATTTGTTAAGAAAAAAAAAAAGCTATTACTTTATATTTAAAGGCTATTCCTAGTAAGAATAACAAGATATTTCCTTTCAATCCAATTCCAAACATGCCTTACGATACTCTGTTTTGGCATCATAGACATGGACAAATACACTTTAAAGAATAGGCTTTTGCATCAGAGACGAATAGCAAATGGCCTACATTTAATCAAGTTTTTTAAACTTGTTTGTATGAGAAGCATCATCACACTACTTTTCACGATGGAAGAGGGCTAAAACTCCAATTGAATTGCTGTAGACGTTTATGGTGACACACCAACTCCATTGCCAAATCATAGCAAATACTTAAAATTGGTTTTATTGATGGTTTTAATAGAATAACATGAGCATGCTTCCTTCAGATGTGGTTTTAGCATTTAGTTAAAGACTTCAGCACAGTAAAACGGCCATCTGAACCACAGGGTCACCGATTTGGACCGGTTTTTGGTTGGTTCACTATGTTTTTATATTTATTTTTGCCAGTTCACTTATTATTCCGTATAGTGAAATGGCAATCCGGATCGTTGATTTACCAATCCAAACTAATTTTTGGGGTGCTCGATCCGGATCACCTATCTTTTTAGCTTTGTTGAACTATTAATTTGACCCTCTCTCTCTAGAAAACTCTCTCCCTCTCTCTAGAAAAATCTCTCTCTATTTACCGCTCTATCTCCATCTTCCCTTTCTCTCTAGAGGCTCCATCTTCTCTTTCTCTCTAGAGGTTTCTCCCTCAACCGCCTCTCTCCCTCTCTAGATTTTTCCTAACAAAAAGCCCCATAAATAGGGATGAGATGTAAAGGGGTGGGTAAAGAAAAAAGAAGTGTTTAGATAGGTAGTCCCCCTAGCCATATTATGTTGTTGTATTGTCCATGTTTTTCTTTTTGAAATAGTGAAATATTTTTGAAAAATATTATTTTTTTTCACCTCTATCATCGTTCTTTCCTATTTTCTAATTAAATTACCATATCCATGCTTCCCAAATTCCCAACATTTGGTATCAGAGCCATATCCCTGTGTTTTTCTAAAAATAACCTATTCTTTATGACCTCCACTTCGTATATGAATTACACCCAAAGCTTAATTCCTATTTTAGATGGAGAAGACTATGAGTCATGGAGTCTCCAAATGAAGACTCTTTTTATCTCACAATATTTGTGGGACATTGTGGATGAAGGCTACTCAATGCCGTAAAAAGTAGCAGCATTGGAATCATGGTCGTAGGTAAAATAGAGCGAGTACGAGGAAAATAAGATAAGAGATGCAAAAGCCCTAGTCTTCATCAAACAAGTGGTAACTAAAGCTATCTTTCGTCAAATAAAAATAGTTTCAAAATCAAAAGAAGCACGGGAGATTTTGAAAAATGAATTTCAAGGATCTAAAAAAATAATTTCTATCAAACTCCAAAATGTATGGAGAGATTTTGATAATTCGATGATGAAAGATAGTGAAACAATTCATAATTTCTTCATTAGAGTTACAGGAATAATAAATCAGATCAGATGTTATGGGGACGATATTTTTGATAAAAGAATTGTTCAAAAATTTTTAAGAAGCCTACCTGCAAAATTTGACCATGTTGTGGCTGCTATAGAAGAATCAAAATATTTATCTAAATTATCTTTACAAGAATTAAGTAAGTCTTTGGAAACACATAAACCAAGGATAAATAGATTTTCAAATCAGAAATATGGAACAAGCTTTTTAGTTAAAGGTTACAATTTCTGAAAAAAAAAAATTTGAAGAAATTAGAGATAGGGGGACATTCCAAAATTATCAAAGAGCTCATGGAAGACAAAATTTTTCAAGAGATCTAGAAAGAAGAAGAGGCAGAAATATAAACATCCAGAGAAATTCAGATCAGAAAAATAGATCTGAATCATATTATATTATTTATAAAAAATCAGGGCGTGAATCAAAGAATTACCAATATAAATGTAACAAATGTAGAATCCCAAATCACTCTCAAAGGGATTGCTGGTTTCAAAAGAAAAATCAAATTCATAAAAATGAAGTAAATTTTTCTGAAGATAATAATACAGTCATATGTTCTATTCATGTATGACTGCCCAACGAAATTCACAAGATGTTTGGCACCTAAATAGTGGATGTAGCAATCATATGACAGGAAATAAGAGCATTTTTTTTGAAATAAAGGCAAAAGTCACTTCACAAGTCAAGTTAGGAGATGGAAAACTCCAAAATGTTGAAGGAAAAGGAATAATTGATGTAAAACCTAAAGGACATTGCCCTAAATTCATCCATGATGTTCTTTATGTTCCTGGTTTAACACAAAATCTTTTAAGTGTTCGGCAATTGATGAAAAATGGGTATTCAATCACTTTTAATAGAGATGAATGTATAATCTTTGATAAGAAAATTAGACAGACCATAGCCAAAGTTAAAATGACCCTAAATAAGGTATTTCCTATGGTCATGCCAACATGTGAAAATTATGCCCTGAGTTCTGAAAATATTGATAAATCCTACCTATGACATCTAAGATTTGAGCATTTAAATTTTCAAAGTTTAAGATTGATGAGCCAGAAAAGTATATGGTAATCGGATTACCACTAATAAATAAAGAAAAAAAATATGTGAAAGTTGTACTTATGGAAAATTACACAGATTACCATTTTCATAATCATCTTAGAGAGCTAGAGCTCCATTCGAATTGGTTCATGATGATATTTGTGAACTAACTTAAACAGAAACCTTTAATAAAAAAAGGTATTTTCTCTTAATTGTAGATGACTACAGCAGGATGATATGGGTATATTTTTTGGCCCAAAAATCAGAAGCATTTTCAGTTTTTACTTGGTTTAAAATTGATGTAGAAAAATAAAGTGGTTTTCTATTAAAAGCTTTGAGGACAGACAGAGGAGGAGAATTCACACCAACAGAATTTTGGAATTTTTGCAAAACCATGGAATTAGAAGAGAGTTGACAGCAGCATATTCTCCACAACAAAATGGAGTAGTAGAAAGAAGAAATAGAACAATTGTTGAAATGGCCCGAAGTATGTTAAAGGGTAAGCATCTTCCCAATAAATTTTGGGCTGAAGCTGTTTATACTGCTGTCTATATGCTTAATAGGTCTTCTACTAAATCTCTTCAAAATAAAACACCTTTTGAGGCTTGATATAAAGAAAACCAAATGTACGTTATTTCAAGGTATTTGGCTGTATTGCTTATGGAAAAAGAACCTCCCAAAATATAGAAAAATTTGATGAAAAAGGCGAAAAATATATCTTTATTGGATATAGTGAAGTTTCAAAAGCATATCGCCTTGTTAAATCCAAAAACAAATAAATTGCTAATTTCTAGAGATGTTGTATTTGATGAGAAAAGTGAATGAAATTGGGAAGAAAAAATCTGGCCAAGAACCAATAGCAAAATATTAAAAGAAGAAGAAAATACTCCACAAGAAAGTGCAAGCTCTAAATCACGCCCAAGAACAGCGTCTCCAGGCGCACCAAGTCGAGACTCATCAGACTCTGAAACACAACCAAGAAAGGTATGTTCACTAACAGAAATTTATGAATCATACGATATTTGCTCTATTTGCTAGTGAGCCACAAAAATTTGAAGATGCCATAAGAAAAGAAGAATGGATAAAAGCCATGGATGAAGAAATAGCGGTAATAGAGAAAAATCAAACATGGGAGCTAATGGACTAACCGAAACAAAGAAGTCATAGGATTAAAATGGGTCTACAAGACAACATTTAATGAAGATAGCTCAATTCAAAAAATACAAGGCTCGACTGGTGGAAAAAGGCTATGCTCAACTACCAAGTATTGATTATACTGAAACTTTTGCCCTAGTTGCACGAATGGAAACTATTAGAACTGTCTTGGCATTAGGTGCACAAATAAGGTTGCTACTATTTCAGTTGGATATAAAATCAACATTTTTAAATGGAGAACTTGAAGAAGAAGTATACGTTGAACAACCTCAAAGATATGTGATAAAAAGAAAAGAAAATAAAGTATATCGACTTAAAAAGGCTTTGTATGGATTAAATAGACAAGTACTTTTGCCAAAGAGGATTTAAGAGAAGTCCCAATGAACTGTCACTCTACGTAAAAAACAAGGGTATTCATGATTTTCTAATAGTCTGTCTTTATGTTGATGATTTGATTTATACTAGTACTAACCAAAAGATGATGGAAGAATTTAAGAAAAGTATGATGAAATAATTTGAAATGACAGACTTGGGCCTTATGATATATTTTCTTGGGATTCAAGTAAAGCAATCAAATGGATAAATTATTATTTCTTAAGAAAGATTTATAGAAGGCCTTTTGAAAAAGTTTGGTATGATGAAATGCAAATCGGTGGCTGCTCCCATGGCTCCAAATGAAAAATTGTAACAAAATGATGGAGCATAAGAAGCAGATGCATCATTTTATAGAAGTCTTGTTAGCTCACTCATATATCTTACAAACACAAGATCAGATATCGTTCACCAAGTCAGTATTGTCTCCAGATTCATGAGAAAACCACGCATGCATTTTGTAGTAGCTAAGAGAATATTAAGATATGTTCAAGGAACTAAGAGCTTTAGTCTCAAGTATACTACAGAGAAAGACGACAGTCTGATTGGCTACACAGATAGTGATTGGGCTGCATCGTTAGATGATCGAAAAAGCACTTCAGGATATGTATTCTGCTTGGGATCTAAAGTTATATCTTGATCTTCAAGGAAGCAAAAAGCAGTTATCCTATCATCTGCAGAAGTGGAATACATTTCAGCCACTAGCACTTCGTGCGAAGCAGTCTGATTGAGAAGAATTCTATATGATTTACATCATGAGCAAAATGATCCAACGATAATTTATTGTGATAACATGTCAGCTATTGCTATGACGAAGAATCCAGTATTTCATAGCAGGACAAAGCATATAGAGCTTCGCCACTACTTCATTAGAGACTTAGTCGAGAAAAGGGAGATCGAGCTCAAGTTCATCAGAGCGAATGACCAGCTTGCAGACATATTTACAAAGTCATTTTCAACAAATAAATTCATGAAACTCGGAGAAGAAATGAGAGAGACAAATTAAGAGAGGATGTTGAACTATTACTTTGTCCCTCTTTTTCTCTCTCTAGAAAACTCTCCCTCTCTATAGAAAAGCCTCTCTAATCACCGCTCTATCTCCATCTTCTCTCTCCCTCTAGAGGTTTCTCCCTTAACCGCTTCTCTCCCTCTCTCTAGACCCAATAAGTCGGTGGTCTCTCTCTCTAGACCACCACCTCTCTCCCTCTCTAGATTTTTCCTAACCGCCATAAGGGCTGCAAAAAGCCCTTTAAATAGGGATGAGATGTAAAAAGATGGGTGAAGAAAAAAGAAGTGCTTAGATAGGTAGTCCCTCAAGCCATATTATTTTGTTGTATCTATATTCTTCTTTTTGAAATAGTGAAATATTTTTGAAAACTATTGTTTCATCTTCACCCCTATCATTGTTCTTTCCTATTTTTCAATAAAATTACCATATCCATGCTTCCCAAATTCCCAACATAGTTTTCTAATGTCGGGAAAAATTAAGCTTAAACCTAACGAGAGAAACCCTAGCCGTAGAGGAAGAAAATTTAAAATTTTCAAATTACCCCTGCCTCCATCCCATAATCCCCAACTACACCTCAACGCTCTCAAAATTCCCAATAAATTCCAAAAAAATTATCTTTCTATTGCTATCAAAATTCCCAATAACATGGGATTCTAGATGTTTTTCTCTTTCTAATTTTTCTCCTGAAATTTATCCAGAGTACAACGAAAAAAAATCCTGATCAGGAAGATCACGCTAAATATGTTTTATAAATAAAACCATCCCAAGTTCTTATTGAAGTATTATAGCACTTTCGACCTAGAGACTGTATTTATTTACTTGTTTATAATTGTGCTGCTGGTTTCTAGAAAACCAGAATTCATACTAGGGGGCAGAGAGAGAGTAAAATTGTTTCTAGGCCAATAATATGAAGCAGATGTGCTCCACATCACACACTGTTGTTGAACTGCATAAGTCTTCTTTAAACCTCAATGTAAAACCACAGGGCATCCAGTTCAGGCATCAAACACTGAGCCTAAATTCTCAGTTTCTAAGGGCGTCCCTGATTGAGAATCACAATAATCTTCCTCCTTGTAAATCTTGCAAAGCACCAACTGATCAACCAAAAATGATCATGAGAGAGAAACACAAGATATTGAACAATTGGAAGTTGATAATAATTGTAAAGTTCAGAGAGAGAAAGATCTTAAATATTTCACCAGTGGAGAAGAAGGCAAACTTTGAGTTGTGTCTTGGTTACTGTGGATAAAGGTGCCATTTCTTTGAGGTATCTCAGATGACAGGTGAAACTCGTCTAGATACCACTCGGTATCCTGTCTCGGATTGTCCAAAATGAGTGTAAGTGTGAACCTGGAGCCAAGATATCTGTCTCTCCTATCAAATATCTCTTTTGCTTGTGATATGTCCCTCCAGTGCCCGGTTGTTGTCAAACATTCATTAGGAAGCCTCGTGGTTGTGGCAAAAAAATACCATTCGTCCTCTTTATATACCATTGGATCCAGATCTAGGTGTAAGAAAAACAAGATAAGAAAAGAAGGAAAATGCTTTTCTGAACAATTAAAAAAATAGAGTAAGGTTTTATTAATGGAAAAAGTTTATATAGAGCCGAGGCTCTCTAAACAATCAAATCAGAGTGCCCACCTCAAAAATTTCACTAGAAGATGTTGTTTTGATGCCCAAATATCCTCAAATTGATCATCTCGACATTAAAATGCATGGACATGAGAAAAAAACTAGATTCCAAATTTTGAAAATAGTGCATCTTGTAACGTATTTTTTGACCACCAATTTTCAAGATTTTCAAATTTTTATAGATCTTCTCAATCTACCCCTATTATTGAACCTCTAAATTTTATAAAATTAAAGATGAAAATATATTTTAAGGCTATCACAAAGATTTCTAGTATTGAAACCGCATTTCTCTTGAAGGTGCTCTTTACTTTGATTCTTTAGAGCCTTGGCTCTATAAAAATCACACCAGGAATTGTATGGTCAGATAAAGAAGGAAACAGTTCCAAACAATTGAAAGTAACAAATATGTAATGGAAGGGATGGCTAAGGTGTTCCATCTCCTACTGAGATAGGAATGCTGGGGTGATCTTAAAGTAGAATAGGAAACCCGACGAGCTCATTATATTTTATTATTGAATAAACAATAAGATTTAGGCCATTGTGTTATCTATTTCTAAGGTAAATGTGTGAAAGTTCATCAAAAATTGGGATAGGAACAAGCATGGCATCAAAGTGAGAAGAGAAACAATAGCAAAGAGCCCACAATCACCGAAAATGAGTGAAAGGACTTTATGATAAAGCACATTGTGTATATCTTAAAAAAAATTCTTTATTCCTACACCGGCAAGATCATTTACAATGTCCAATTACATTAAACAACTCTTAAAAAAAAAAAATTGGTTCTTCAAATACAATTCTTTTATTCAACAAACAAAACTAGACTTTTATTGCTTATGGGAAAAGAAAATCAAAAAGTAAATAAAAATTTAAAAAGGTAAAATTGTTGGAGATTACCTCAACCGGGCTTAGTACAACCCACGCCGAATCTCTTCCGTCCAATGGTGCTCGCGATCTGTGATCGGTATGTTGATTTCTCTACTATGGCAAAAATCCACTTAATGGCTTAATCTTGATCAAGCCTCTTAGCTTGATTTTAGAGGGATGAGAGATGCATATCAAGAGAGCTGGAGAGATCTACTAGCAAGGGGTTCACCCTTTGCCACCCATAAAAACACCACCTAGGCTTAGGCGTGCCACCTAAAGAGAATTTCCCAATGAGAAAAGACACCCAATACAACTTGGAGAGAGAGATATAAAATTGGGGTGTGCCTCCCTTTGGTATTCTTTCTAAAGAGAGCTAAATTTTGGGGCAGGGAGAGAAAATACATACGTAATTTGTTAAAAGGGCAGACCTCTTTTTATAGATTTTGTCTCAATCCGTAAGGTCAAATCTCAACCGTCGATCTAAAGTGACTTGTGGGGTGAGAAATTTGAGTCATCCATTTCTTTGATCCACCATCAAGATTCAAAGAGATGAGCTAGAGCCTTATCATCCCTTTCTTAAATATATTCCCATCAAATAAGGAAAGCTTATATTTCAATATATCAAATCCTTAATTATTGGATCAACCAATCTTGATTAAAAGATTTTGTAAATATCTCAAATATTCAACATTTTCATGGCTATACCCAAAAGATAAGCCAACAACAAGAGATAAACATTCTTCCCAAGAAGAACACGTGAATGGGTAGGACGTGCCACCTGTGTGGGCCCACCTAATCCACATGTATTTAAATTTTGGGCCCCATATTTATAGAGGTCCCATAAAATTTTAAAAAATATTTTATTTCATATTTAGAATTTTTTAAATCTTATATTTTATTTAAAACATTGAAAATTTAATTCTCTTAATTTATAAATCCAAATGACAAAAACAAAATATCATAAGATTCACAAAAGTTCAAATAAACATTCTAAAAATCATATAGCATAAAATTAATTAATTTTGAAGGGAATCTGATCCGTTAGATCTAGGAAATTATCAATACATGGATAATTGAAGATGGATACGTGGGACTCCTGCAGTGGACTGTGGGTCATGGGAACTGCTAGTCCATTGCAGGGGTTCATGATTGGTCCACCAAAGTCAATCAATAGATTAGGAGATGCAATCCCAGTTTATGGATTTCAGGTTCTCCCCTAGAAACAAAAATTATGGTCATCCAGACCATGATGCAACCATGACTCAATGGTGCATAAAGGTAATCTCTCATACATGTACACACTTCACTCTCATTGGCGAATCTCAAAATGGCTATCTATGTATATGTCGTGTGATGATATAACGATGAGGTTTTAGCCCTGTCTCTAAAGATTATTCATCACACACAAGGGCCACACAGTCCCTTGGCTCTCATGTGGGCATACTCCAACCTCATCAAGGAATAACCCACTAAACCCTTCTCGGTAGATCCCTATGCCCAGGTATTTTGGGTTTTTCCAAACGTCGACTGACTTAGCTCGTTGAGCTTAGTCCGAGTATCAGCAAATAACATTTGCCTAGTATGATCCACAAAAGGACTATACTCCCACTGAGTTTATGTTTCATTTATTAAATATATTTTATGCAGTCTCTCATAAGGCCTTTAATGCCACATAAACCCAACAATGAGAACATCACAGTCCAAACAAAATATCATGGAATGCTAACAGGCCCATAGACACTGTTGAGCTTTTTGTAGAGCTCCAAAGTGACAATTCTAAGATTTGAGAGAGAGGAGTCCTAAGCATGCAATGCATGCAAATTTGAATTTGAAATGTGCAAATTTGAATTTGGAATGTGTGAAGTTCAGAGTTTTCTTGTAAATTCATCCAAGCAAATAGAATGGATGTTAAGAGAGAGAAAAATTCACTAGAAAAGTTTAAAAAGAGTCTAGAAAGGTCCTAAAAGGTTTATATATCCTTGTACTTTATATTTATACTTTAAGAGTCAAGAAATTGTGTTAATTTGGTTTTCTTTAAGTACATAAACAAAGCTTTCTTCCTCCCTACTTCTAACAAGTGGTATTAGAGCCAAAGTACTTAAGAATGGCCCCCTTGATCCAACCATGAATACCCATTTTCACCAAAGACAACTATGAGAATTGGAGTATCTAAATGAAGGCATTATTGAGGTCTTAAGACACTTGGGGTGTTGTTGAAAGGGAATGTGGAACCGACCACCCCTCAAGAAGAAGCCGCCTTGGATCAAAGTCCGAGAAGTGTGCTAAAGGAGTCGAGAAGGTTGGACAAGAAAGATTTCTTTCTTTTTTAGCAAGGAATAAATGGAAGCACTTTTGAAAAAGTTTCTTCCGCTTCAAATTCAAAAAGAAAGTATGGGAGATTCTTCAAAACTATTTTTAAGGGAGTTGAAAAGGTAAAAATTTGAACCTTAAAACTCTTAAGGTTGAGTTTGAGGCATTACATATGAATGAATTTGAAAATATTTCGGAATACTTCTCTAGGGGCTTGGTTTTTCTAAACCAATTGAGAAAAAATAAAGAAAATATAGATGTTGTTAGAGCTATGGAGAAAATACTATGATCACTTGAACGTAAGTATCAGCACATTGTTGTAGCCATTGAAGAGTCAAAAGATTAGAGGCTATAATTATAGATCAACTCCTAGGTTCCTTGCAAGCACATGAACAAAAATTGCAAAAAAAGAATCAAAAACTCTTTGGAGCATGTACTACAAATAAATCTTACAATAAAATAAAATGAAGAATCTCATGGAGAAAGAAACCAAAGAGCTCGTGGGAATGGAAGGAGAGGATGTGCAATAGGCAACTTTAATAATGGAGGTGTGAGAGACCATAACCCGCAAGTTCAAAGAGGACAAGAAAGAGGTAATTTTTCACGGCCATATAATCATTCACATAATGGAAAATCTACTATTCAATGTTATAATTGTAAAAAATATGGCCATTATAGTTTCGAGTGTAGATACCATTCTCAAAATGATGTATTTGAAAAAGATAATTTTATTGAAAGAAAAATGATGAGAAACCAACTTTGTTATTACCTTACAATGATACTAATGAGAATCAAATAGATACTTGGTATCTTGACACCGGTGCAATCAACCACATGTGTGCTAGAAAAGGAGTTATCTGTGGAGTTGAATGAATTAAGTCATGGGCATGTAACATTTGGAGATCTATCACTGAGACACACAAAAGGCAAAGGTAAAATTTTGATTCAAATGAAAAATTCTAGTCATCGATTTATTTTCAATGTATATTATGTGTCGAATATGAAAAATAACATTTTGAGTGTGGGGAATTTTTAGAAAGAGGCTAGAATATTTTTTTGAAAAATGGTAGCTTTTACTTACGGGACGAAAGAGACAATTTGATTGTCAAAATGATTATGACTAAGAATAGAAAATTTTCAATGAATACCAAAAGTGAAAATGTGAAATGTCTCAAATCTATTTTAAGTGATGGTTCATGGTTATGGCATTTTCATATTGGGCATATTAATTTTGGTGGCTTGAAATTGTTGTCAATGGAAAAAATGATAAATGGCTTGCCATGAAGCTTATAGTGTATGTCGATGGCGCATTGACTAGGTGTCCCATAAAAGGTTTGACGCAGAGAAGCTTGGAGCTCTTACAAGCCAAATGTAGCATCTAAGAATCTTCAGGTGTGTGGCTTTTGTTGAAATTCCAAAAGAAAGGAAAAGCTTGATAATAAAGGAGAAAAGTGTATATTCGTAGGCTAAGGAGAAAATATAAAGGGTTACAAATTGTACAATCCCATAACCAAAAATGTATTCTTGAGTAGAGATATGACATTTGATAAAAATGGAGAGTGGGATTGAAAAAATAATCAAGAAAATAAAACTATTGAGCTTAATGAAGTAGTAGATAAGGGAGAAGTTGAGCATTAAGAAGTTTCTTTGAGTTCTATTCATGATTCATCTTCTAGTAGTCAATCTACTTCTTTAATGAGTAGTTCATCTCATAGACCTATTTAAATAAAAAACCTTCAAGAAATTTATTTGGTTACTCATAGGCTTGATGTTGAGAATGAAAACCTCACATTACTTTTCTTTATGCAAATTTTGATCCTATTTGTTTTTATGAAAGCAGGTAAAAGTAAAGTGTGGAAAAATGCTATGGATGAAGAGGTCGAAGAAATTGAGAGGTATGACACATGGGAATTTTCAATATTCCCAAACAAGCCATTGTTGTGAACTGGATCTACAGGATAAAGACAAATGCTAATGGGGATATTGAAATATATAAAGCAAGGTTAGTTGATAAAGAGTACAAGCAAAGAAGCGGAATCAACTATGACGAGGTATTTGCCCCCGTTGCCCATTTGGAAACTATTAGATTAATTATTTCTCTCACAGTCCAAAATAAATGGAACATTTTTTAAATGGATGTAAAATCAGCACTCTTGTATGGTGTTCTTGAAAGAGATGGGTATGTTGAACAACCAATTGGTTTGTGAAAAGGACAAGAAACTGAAGTTAACAAATTGAAGAAGACTATGTACGGTTTAAAGCAAGTACCTAATGCTTGGAATAGTAGCATTGATAAATATTTTCTTGAAAATTGGTTTTCTAGGTGCCCATAAGAACATGCCTTGTACGTAAAGAAAAATAAAAATGGAGATATTTTGCTTGTTTGTTGTTATGTTGATGACTTGATCTATACGGGAAACTATCCGGGCATGTTTAAAGAATTCAAAGAATCCATAATTAAAGAGGTTTGACATTTGATTCATGTCTTATTTTTCTTGGCATCAAAGTTAAACAAATGGATAATGAAATTTTTGTGTCATAAAAATCTTATGCAAAAGAAATTATCAAGAAATTTAAATTGGAGGATTGTAATCTGATAAATACACTGGTAGAATGTGGTCTAAATTTGAGGAAAAGAGATGATAGAGAAAGGGTTGATCCTACTTTTGTCCAAAGTCTAGTAGGAAGCCTATAATGCCTAACATGTACAAGACAAAATAATCTCTATGGAGTTGGTTTGGTTAGCTAGTACATGGACACTCCAAATACCACTCACTTAAAAGTGGCAAAAAGGATTCTCTGGTATGTCAAGGGCAATTTGATCATGGTTTCTTTTATTCATGTTCTAATATTTTTTATCTTGTAGGTTTTGTTGATAGTGATTGGGTCAGAGACTTGGACAATAGAAAAAAGACTTGTGCATGGGGAGTACGGCATTCACATGGTCATCAAGAAGCAACCGAACGTGCTACTATCAACTTGTGAGGCCAAGTTTAGAGCTGCTTCATCTAGTACTTGTCATCCATTGTGGCTTCGAAATCTTCTTAAAGAACTTCTAAAACCTCAAGAGACTCCCACCAAAAACTATATAGATAACAAGTCGGCAATCGCATAGGCAAAGAACCCGATATTTCATGAGAGAAGAAGCATATATATACTCGGTTTCATTTCATTTGGGACCAAGTGAAAAAGAAGAAAGTTGAACTTGTTTACACAAAAACACAAGATCAAGTTGTCGATATTTTTACGAAACCCCTCAAATGTAAAATGTTTCAAAATTTGAAAGTTATCCTAGGGGTGACCATGTTGGAAAATCAAGCTTAAGCATGGGTGTTAGAAATAAGCTTTAAATTTGGTTAAAGGTATTTTGGGTATTATATACAAATATAAGGGACATTTTAGGAAACTTATGTGAAGGGCAATTTAGGAATAATATACTAAAATGTTTTTGTAGAGTTCCAAAGTGACAATTCCAAGAACGAGAAAGAGGAGACTTACACATGCAATGCGTGCAAATTTGAATTTGAAATGGGTGGAGTCTAGAGTTTTCCTATAACTTCGTCCAAGCAAATAGAATGTATGTTAAGAGAGGGAAAACTATACTAGAAAGATGTAGAAAGAGTTTAGAAAGATCCTAAATGGTCTACATATCCATGTATTGTTTGTTTACTTGTACTTTAAGAGTGAAGAAATTGAGTTAATTTCTTTGAGTGTATAAAGAAAGCTTTCTTCCTCCCTACTACTAACTAGCTCCCATCCATTTTTACGAAAAAAGTTATATGAACTATTTTTGTGTGCTACATATAGGTTTCCTATCTAGAATAGCTTTCACCATGATGACCGTTCCCTCCATAATATTCTTTTTCATTTCCTTGTAACTGTGCACAAAACAGATGGAGATAATTTAAACCAAATTTTAGACCCTTCTTAAGTTTAGATTACCAAGAAATGAATGATGGCTCCAAGTTCTAGCATCAGATTTTTGTGTCATAATATTATCAATGTGGAGAAAGAAATGCAGTGATCCAGTTAGCAAAACAGCCAACTACCTTCCGTTCACTTGCATTGATTCGTTAAGCCAAGCTTGAAAATCTCAGTAGGAGGGAAAGACACCAAGCTCAAAGAACATTAGGTTTTGAACCATAACATTGCCAAATAGATGGCCTTTCAATTTTTCTAGTCAGTGTAAGTAGGATACTAGAATCCTTCACTTTGATGTTGCCCATCGGTCTTTGCTGGTGATGGGTTGGACAAGGTAAACGAGGATCTTGTGGATTGCCATTTTCACTAGAAAATCTAAATTGGAAGTGCCTAAAATTTATTAATCACCAGTAATGTTTTTCAGACCTCTACATAAGTTCTAGAAGGTCAGAGATGTTCTAAGATTCTTTCCCTAAAGTAGGAGGCATAATGGAATCCATTTGAGACTTGGTACAATTTGTAGGAAAATCCACTAAATGGGCATGAAATGGAAGTTTTTGATATTCATTTCTGTTTGTTAGGATGGACATTACTTACATTAGAATACCACAACAATCTTAATATTTTCCACACTTGTAAGATATTTCAGAACAGGTAAATACCGTAGGAAGAGGCCATGGAAGATATAGATTTTTTTTTTTTTTGGGTAATTCAGTGTAGAAGACAGGCCCTAACCCGTTTTTTCAATTAGTTTAGGAGTTAGTTTTTTTGAAGGTGTTAATGGGGTGGTGTCATAGGAAGATGTAGATTTATAGATCATGGAATCTTTCACTTTCCATGAAAAGTATGACTTTTGAACTACTGTGTTGTCCTGGGTGTGTTCATAAATGGAAGGAAATCAAACCATAAACCTTGAATTGATATTTTGTATTAATCAACCTAATGTCTTTATATAGCTATAGATAACCTACTTGGCAACACGTATCTCTTCTTTGATCACGAAGCATACCTGCTTATGAAATCGTCGTGATGCAAATCATAATTTGTTTTTGAACAAGTTCATTTTCGATGTAATTGCTACACATATAAGCAGGTTTAGGTAGAGGACCCTTGTATGGACATCCTAGACATTTGAATGCCCTGTTGACTTCTTTGGAAAAGAACATGAGAATATAGTTTGATTGTGGCTCATTTAAGCTCTCACAAATCACCAAGCTAAGTAGCTTAGGGCACGTCACAGGGGAATAACAAAGACACATTCTGTTTTTTTTTGGGTAATTTACAATGCAATGTAGGTGATAATTGATTCTTCGACATAAGATTTCTAGCATAACTCCATATTCTAGAAAACCTGTTATTGTTATTTTTTATTGAAAAACACCCACGAATGAAGTGTTGGCTCAAATTTATTTAGCTTAAGAGAAAATCAAAATGATATCAATAGAGATCCAAAAGATGCCCAGTAGCAGTTGGTCGAGCACTCCACAAGTCCCTAACTTGTATATCCAAAGCAGCAAAGTCAGGAACCAATTCAAAGGTAATGCCTACTGGTGGAATCCTATTGGAGTGTTCTCATTATTGGAGCTAGAAGAGTTGATGACACAAGGAAATCAGGCTACCAATGATTGCGGAATTTAGCAATGTTCCCCAATCTTGTGGGAATTCCAAATCTTCTAATTTTCCTGATATGAAGCTTTGCTTCACATGGGCCAATGAAACATCTTTCTATTTTGATTAGGTTTATCAGTTTTGTGGACTTATATCCTCCATTTGATGCCTCTCGATGTATGTTACCTTTGTATATATTGGGTTTCGATTAGTGAATTTATATAACTACCAAAAACGTAGTTGGTGTAATTATTATCATTATCAGAGTCTTTTCTTGACCATTTGGGGTTAGCTATACGAATATTGGTTTGTCATTCCACTCTATCAAGGGCAATACTCTCAATGAGACCATCCGATACAGTGCATCACTTATGGGGAATGCCCTAGCATAAGCAATTAATATAGATTCAGGATTTATGAAAAAATTTGGCAAAATTTGATGTTAGCTGCCTACCTAGCACAACTCACCTCCTTTACCTGGGGTTGGGACGGGTTAAGGGAAATTTTAAGGTCATCAACCTTCTTAGAAATGGCCACATAGTAGCTAGGGCTTATCATAGCCATATATCATCATGTAAATCATCAAAAAAAAAAAAAAATTTCTTAATCTCATTTCTAAAAAGCCACAATAATATATTGGGTTGTTTTGACTGATCATTGGCCCAACTAATTGCTTGCCTGTGTTGCTTGGTACAAGCATGCATACTTGTGTTGTAATAATGTGCTTGCTACAACTGCCCTGCCAACAATGATGTCCCATTACTGGTAACACTAGCTATGAACAAATATTTTAGTGTAGGGTGGACTATCTACCAGATATTAAACAATATAAGAGTGTTGTAGGCCTTCTATTTCCTTTGCACCTACCGGTTAAATTCTACCCATTTTGGTTCCCCATCCATGCTCAGGGATTGCATGATCGCCTATCTTGTTGTGTAGTATATGTAGAATCAATGGTCCCTAATGGAAAAATGAAATGGAGAGGTATTGAACCCTCTTGGCTCATAAGATAGCTAACAAGAAATTAAAATAATGGAGTGGGTGTGAGCTGAAAGCCTATTACATACAGTGCATGTGTGTACAGTAGCTGCCTATAATCTGTACATCTGCAAGGGAGCATAAACATAGGAAGATTGCTAAATGCATCCAGACATGCTTCTATCCATACAGGAAGAAGAGAATGACTCTTTATCTTTTTCACCAGAGTAGAAGAAAAATGTCTCAGCTTTGGAAAATGTCCTTCATAACAACCAAAAGCAAAAGAATAAGCAACAACCTGCCTTCTACATTACAGAAACTGGCTGGCATATCTGAAAAAGGAAAAGAACAACATATACATTTGATTTCAATGCACAATACACAATTCTTTTGCATGTCTAAGTAAAAGAAAAAATTAAAAACCATGGATGCATTCCGTCTTCATATTCATGATAATATACTACTATAAGATTCATACCTGGCAGTTCCCAGGGATCAAGGTGGTAGAGATCTTCTTCTAGTATGAAATTTGTTGGAAGGGGCACCCCCAAATGTCTCCATGCAAGATAGTACATCAATTCTTCATCTGAAGGGCAAAATCGAACACCCATCGGAAATCTTACATGCAGCATGAATGGTTGGGGGGGGCCTGGAGGCGGTCGGGGAATGCCTGCGCCATTTGCGGTCCCATTTGATGCCATCTAAATCATATAGGTGCAAAACTTGAGTCTTTTGGATACTTTTTGTAAACATAAACATCACCAGTAATGCATAAAAAATGTCAAACAGAAGAAGATCAGTCATGTATTTATTTTTTATTTTTTTTGGGTGAATAAGTAGTAACAATGACTATGAAACTAAAATTGCTAGATCTAGTACAAGAACAATTGATAGCAATTTTGAAGGCTAGACTCTTTTATTAAATAAAGAAGAAGAATGCATGGAGAGATCTGTATGTCTTATGTACAAAATCAAACCCCAAGCCCCAGGCCAAAAAGGAAAAAAAGAAAGAAGAGATACAGCGGAAGGTAAATAATGATAAGTGTTTAGATTACTTGGCTTTGTATCTATCTAAATAACAGATGGAAATGGATTTTTAAAATGTTGAAATGAAGAAAATGAAGAATTTGAGGGAAAAACAGGAAAGTAATAAAAGGAGACTAAATGGTGAAGGAGAGATAGGTTCAGAGGGCTGTTACAGTATTTGAGGCTTCAGCTGATAAAGAGAAGCAAAACTATAGAGAACCCAATGGCTCTTTATCAATGAAAAGCCACGAAAATAAGTTTCGAAGATTCAAAAATAAGAAGAAGAAGGAGCAGCTCCCAACATTGAAAGGAGAAAACAAAAGGTTCAGAAGAAGAAATCTGGTTTCTTTGAGAAGGAAAGGTTCATGACGCTGGTGAAAAAAATGAAAGGCATATAGAAATTTTTAAGACGTGTGGCCTGGACGCGAGAATGAAGTAAGAGATAAATGTGAATGTTGCTATTTTTAAAAAGGAAAGGTACATGTATCTACTGGGAGAGAAGAGAGAGGAGTGAGGTAGAAAAGGGAGGGAGAGAGAGAGAAGAGGGAGAGAAAGAGTGAGTGAGTGAGTGAGTGATAACAGAGTGGGAGAGGAAAGAGAAGAGAGAGAGGGAGAGAGCGTGCGTTGTGCGTTGGGGGAGAAATAGAGAGATGATGTTGAATAACATGGGCACCCATTTTTTAATGAAGAAAAATACAATACCCCCTTCTTCTCATGCCCCCCAAGAGCCCACTGCCATATTCTCTCTCTCCCCCCAAATGGGCAGAAGGTGGTCCCTACCTTACCACGCTCCTCTCCTTTCTAAATTAAGATCTCTCTCTCTCTCTTCTTTATCTCTCTTACGCCAAATGGGGGCTGCATTCGTTCTCCCCCCCCCACTCTACTCTACTATACTAAAGGGTGCTTTTGAAATTTGTATTGTATTTGTTGACTCGGGTTTAGCGTAGGTGTCGTTTAGTGTTTAGGGCACCGCACCTAATTTAGGGTTTGTACATATCTCTAAATTTAGGGAAACTCTTTTTTACAACTTAACTTTCGGAAAGGTGGGGCCATTATCCTTTATTATCCATGATTAGGGTTGGCAATGGGTTGGGTTGGGCTGGGCTGGGCTGGGCTGGGCTGGCCTTGCCGTGGTCCTGGTCCCCAGATAGCCAGCCCAAGCCTGGGCTTGCCGTGGTCCTGGTCCCCATATTGTCAGCCCAAGCCGGGGGCCAAATAGGCCATATAGTAAGCCCGACCCTAGCTTGTCGTTGGGCCAACAACAAAAGGAGCAAAAAAAAAAAAAGTGCTTGGAACTGGGCCTTCAAACCTCAATTTCTGGCCCTGGCCCTCATTTTTTAGTGCCGGGCCACCCGACACATTTGGCTGCCCTACTTCTACGCTAAATAAGGAAGAAAATGCATTTGGACAGGATAGGGTGAGAGAGGGAGAGAGGATAAGAAGGGGATTTGAGATTATTAATCATAAGCAGTGCATATGGTACACTCGCTCTCTCTTCCCAATCATGGATTACTTATTCTTCATCTTCACTACATTCTTGAGCTCTCAACCTCAAACTAAAAATACAAACAACTTCACATAATAATGTTTTACGTGGAGGATACGAGGAAAAAAGCATTCCATGTATAACGATCACACCATTTCTGTTTATAATAAGAATTACTTAATAGCTCCTGCTAATTGTCATAAACAGAAGCATATGATTCTACATATATAGAGAGATATTAGCATAAATGTAAAACACCATCTATCTATCTCTCTCTCTCTAACTTGCTATCTATCTCTCTCTAACTTGTGCTTTTGGTGAAATCATGTAAGTTCATGGCCATATCCCATTATTATTTAATAAGAATAATACGAACTCTCATTTTCTTCATAGAGGAAAGCTCTTAGTAACTTTAACCGGTTGGACTGTGCTTTTTGCTTTACGGTAGTTTTGGTTCTGATGTGTGTCATAGTTTACAAACCACTTTTCTGAAACCAGACTTGGTTGGTGACCAAATTGGCTAGATCCAATGGTTCAACAATAAGTTTTTCCAGAATTCCTTATAAATTTTTGTTTAATAGAAAAATATTTGTTTAGAAGAAAATACTTTGTTTGATTTAAAAAAAAAAAAATCAAACAAAGCTCCAATTAAAATGAAAAAATTGTCATGCATTTCATTTAATGCAAATTTGTGGCTATTAAGGGTTTATGAAATTTGTATTTCAGACTGATTGCAAGAACTGTGTTTTTCTTAATCTATTAAACTCGAAACCCTAACTTCAAATTTTGATACCAATTGCAAGATAGAAGAGTTCAAGCGTGCCCTACTACTTCCATGCCCTCCATTTTGAGCATGCCCAATTACAAAAACCATGATCTCCAATTCTCCTCTTCTAAAGTGAAGTATGAGATATCGATCCCAACCTTCATGACTCCTATGTATCCATGGATAGAAATTATATGCTGATCAAAATGACCTATCCAACTGTTCAATTCTATTACATATTTCCCCAAACATTTCATGAAATGTTAGGATACTTTAAGTATTGAAATATTAGTGTTCTTAATTGGTTAAAATTAGCGGTTTATTAGATAAATAAATAAACAACTTGTTCACTGCAAATGCACAATAAAGGTGTCTGCTCAATAACAATATCCTGAGGAAATTTGCATATTTAGAAGATCTATTGCCGAAGGAGAGGCAAACCTTTCTGCAATTTATCCTACTCATTATAAACACATATCCTCATTTTATCCATTTCATATTAATAATTTCTGAATCTTTAAAATGGGAAAGTTGATATCAACCATCCATTATCCTTATCAGAGCTACACCAGACTGAGCAAGTTAACCAAATCCATCAATTTTAAAACTGGTTGATATATGAGAGAGACCGTCCTCATCATGTTGTTCATATGAGGAAGATTTCCATAGAATGTGCTCTCTAAATTTTGCAATAATTCAATTTAAATGGAAGCCAGTATAACAAATCAAACTATCCACGATAAAATTAGGGTAAAAGATCTCTTTGTATGCTTAGACAATAAATTTTAGGGGGATTTGCCTAACCCCAAAGCTCCTAAATCATTTTTATTCGTCTTTAGGGATCAGTTTTGAAAAGAAACTATTTCTTGCCAAGAAATTTCTCAATGTCAAAGGGGCTGGGATCTTTGTAGTAGCACGCCCTATATCACATCCTGCTCATCCCACTGACAGCTTCGAAAACGTAACCATTTAAAAATGGGGTAGGGGCCTGTATACCTCACTGAATTACCCAAAAAAAAAAAAACCCAAAACATGATTATTTGCCCCAAGGAACACATGTACATTTTGGTATTGTGGGACAATGCTAGCCCCACGCTCTAAAAGAAATCAAATTCCTCTAATAGTGCAACAAATCTAAATATGATAACCAATTCAAAAGCATCATGTGAGCAAAAGCATCACCAAGATCAAATTGAAGTATCGTAACAGTTACTTATTGTACTGCTGGCTGATATAAAACCGACATTCATACCAGGAGAGGAGAGAGATGAGATTAAAAATGTTTGTGCGGCAATATGAAGCACATGTGCTTCATATTAGACAACGGTAACGAACTAAAAAAGTTTCTTTCTAATCATTTATTGAAACCACAACTGCTATGCAGCCTAATCATCAACCTCAGAGTCTGTGCCTGGATCTGAATCCTCTCCATCTGAATCTGCTAAGGGTACTTCTGATTCGTTATCTGAATGAGTGCAAGCATCCTCATCTTTGTAAATCCTACAGACCACCAACTAATCCACCAACAGCAGGTGAGAGAGAAAGAGAGACTAATTAAAGTTCATAGATAACATTAGAAGTTCACAGAGATGATAGGGAGAGAACGACAGAGAGAGAGAGAGAGATCATTCTCACCATAGGGGGTGGCAAAGTTTGCGTCACGTCCTCTCCCACCTCTTTGGTCTCATATGGTAAATGATATTCATCTAACCGCCACTCAGTGAATCTCTCCCTTATCGCATTGTCCACGACGAATAACATTGTGAATCTCGAACCAAGATATGTACCCCTTCTATCAAAGATCTCTTTCTCCTGTGATATGTAGGTCCAGTGCCCTGTTGCTGTTAAACACTCATTTGGCAACCTTCTTGTAATTGCAAAAAAATACCATTCATTTTCTTTGTATAAACTCGGGTTTACATCTGTCAACGAAAAAAAACAAAAGGATTATTGGCAAATAAGGAAACCATGTTAAGAAATTAAAATTGAAAACAAAATTTGCTTTTCTTTTGTTTAATTATTGTATTGTAATTTTTCCTTTTGGAGGATTTATAAAAACTGAATTAATTATATGTTATCAAAAGATAATTTTGAAATTTAATGCCAAAACTGAAGTTGTATAATAAAAATGTTTAAGTTTTGATGTTTTAAATTGGGTATTCGTCCCCAACAATAACATTTACCCTATACATCAAACCAAAACATCTAATTTTAACTAGTCTATCCCCATCACCCCATCAAAAGACATAATACATGCATGCATGCGTACAACTCCAAAGTAGAGAGACAGACATGCATGGTGTGCACACACATTCAAAGGGTTGAGTTTTGATGTTTTAAATTGGGTATTGATCCCCAACAATAACTTTTACCCTATTCATCAAACCAAAACTTCTAATTTTAACTAGTCTATCCCCATCACCCCATCAAAAGACATATATGCATGCATGCATGTGTACAACTCCTAAGTAGAGAGACAGACATGCATGGTGTGCACACACATTCTAAGAACAAGATTGTCCAAGTTCTTTAAGAGGCATGTTGATCGAATTCAATTTCATAAGTACATTAGCACAATATATATATATATATATATATATATATATATATATATATATATATATATATATATATATATAGTAGTATAGTAATATACTATACTACTACTACTACGTACTAGTAGTAGTACGTACGGTACGTACCGTTAACCTTAACCGTTACCTTA
>NW_006496884.1:122274-138567 GCF_000471905.2 Amborella trichopoda
CCCTACGACTATTATAAGTACATTTACACATTTACACGATGGTCTAAGAAGGGTGCGGACCTTAAACTTTCCCTTAACTTGTCCCAAGCCTAGGTAAAGGAGGTGGATAGTAGTAAAATTTTACCGAAACTTTTCATGAATCCTGATAGCCGACTCCAAATAGTTGAGGAAAGGTTCTTATGGTCAAAATGGCTGTTATTTTCAAATATCAGCAGTTAATTTGGGACAATATATGTAATAACCACCGGTCTTCTCCATTGGAAACGGTATTTCAATCATTTCCAAAATCTTGATAAAAATTAGTAGAGAGGTAAGATTCTAAGAATTACTATGCTAGGTGGAATAGGGCAAAGAAATGTTGCACCTCACAATGTTTTAAGCATCAATTAATATAACCATTGGGATGATGGGATATTCCTAGGGAGGCCAAATTCCGAACCAAAGTACTCATGTAATACATTTTTCAACACTGTTGCATGATTCCATATTAAACAATGATTGGATAAATGCCAGACAATGGCATCCATTCCATTGTGTTGAGAGAGAGGGGCAGCTATGTTCATTTTGAAATCTATTTTCTGTTAAATTAATCCCATTTCATTTGTTAGACAAATTCACAAAATATGCTGCATAATGTACGTTAGCTCTAAGTACAGTGATCATTTCCTCAAAGACATTTATGTGTCATAGTAGTATCAATATGGAGAAACAAATCAGTGATCTAGTTGCCATGGCCGTCAATTACCTTTCCTTACCCTGGTTATACCTCATGCTTAGAGATCCCAAAGGGAAGGGGAGCCACCAATGATATATTATTGAACCCTAAACCATGCGATACACATAATCATAAACCTTTCTCTGGGTAACATGGCATAAAAATCCATCTACTTCATGTTGCCAGTGTGATTCTTGTGGGTAAAAGATGAGAAAAAACAAGCTTTACAAAGATCTTCTAGTTTATCATTTCACCAAACAATGTAGATAGGGCCACTACAATTGTTCCTCTCTAGTCATATTTCACTAATCACCACTAGATTGGCTTTTGTGCTTTATGCTAGTTCAACAAGAATTTAATTGAGTCCAGACTCAAGAGGGTTTCCATCCTAAAATTCCTTACCTACAGTCGAAGGCACATGCAAATTCAGTATCAGGTTTGTATGGTGTTTGTGGCCTAATCTATGAAGCGATGTGGAAAGAGAAGTTCTTCAATATTTTCAAGTGGCCATTATGACTGACAAAGATCACAGTTGCAGCCCACATCTATTTTTCAAATTTCCATATATGCTTTGAGAGAGAGATTCCCATATATGCATCCTTCCAAACAAGATAGTTTACAAACAAGAAATGGTAGGTAGAGGCCTTTATATCAATCCATCCAAATACCATCTCTACTGAAGTTAACCAAGTTAAAGTTGACCATGGGAATTTCCGTATGCTTGCTGTTAAGAAACTAGACCCTGGGAGTTTCCACTCCAGTTTCATTGACAAAGGAAATTTCCACTTGCTGGTAAGAAAATAGATTTTGATCCTCCCTAGTTCATGAAAGCAAGGAATTAAACCGTATACCACCAAGTGATCAGTTGTCATTAAGAAACGGTATTTGTGTCACTGTAGTTGCCCCACTTGGCAACAAAGACTTTTTCTTTGATCACCGCACATATAGTCCTTTTTGGATTTGGCCTACCCAACCTATAGTTCTTCTTTTCAAATACATGGAAAAGTTCCATAACTAGACTAGACAAGCCTCAGGATTTCATGAGCACTAGAGACAGGTAGAGTGAAGTAGAGCACTGAAATCAATTGAACTTGACAAGTCCATCTTTGATGTAATTTTTATATAAATAAATAGGCCTAGATAGAGGACTCTTGAAGTCACCAAAAGTTGGGTAGAGGACCCTTCTAGGAGATTGCAAGCTTGTTCCTCCACTATAGCCTTCTTAATGTCTTTATTTTCCCCATATTCTCCTGTTTCGTGCAAATGAAATCCGAGAAACCAAATTGGACTTTCAGGTTTTCGAGCAACATAACTGGTCACTATTCTCAATATGGTAATAGGGAGATCTAGAAGCAAGGAGGTAATGATTATTCTTGGTATATATGTGGAGAATGAACCTCCCACCACTTCAGTGAAGTTTATTTTTCCACCAGCATCCCAACACTATTCATGATGTGAGCTGAGTAGGTTGGCTATGTAAGCTTACAATTCTGTGAACTACCAGAATCTTTCATTTTTTTCTATTTTTTTTTAGTTTTTCAAAATTTATGCCAAATATGAACAAAACTAGGGCGACATCAAGAGTAAGACATTCACATGTAACCGGCGCTTGTGTGATGCAAATTCTACTAGGTTAGATGACGCACTGCTCAATAGGCGTCAATGAGATCAGAAAGAGATTTCATGATCCAGAAGATAGATACCATGATTCACTGAAGAAGAGGGGTTTCATGGGTAAGACTGTTTCCAATGAACAAATCTAGATTCTTTTTTGGGATCAGGTCAAATTTATTTAGCTAAATACAACATTAAAATGATTGGGGCCTATGGGAGCTCAATAAGACACACCCATTAGTTCTCAAGAAAGAACTAATACATGTTCCTAACTGGTACAACATAAACTACAATTAACAAGATTTAAAGTTATGCATACCAGTCGAGTCCTATGAAGTTTTCTCATTAATGGAACGAGAACAAATAAAGGCACATGACATTCCATTGTGAGAATAATGAGCTAGCAACTTTTTGATAGGTTAGAGCTTGGGGTAGAATTGCAGGCTTTGTTACTTGCCACTGTTGAAGGTTGTACATGAATTTGGGATTCAATGGAGCTCGTCGACTGTATCATCGATGAGTCTCATGTATCTTGCCCATTGCTGGGCCTGGATTGAATCTGATTGATAGTTTTTAATTGGGATTACTATTTCTGCCTCACAAATCTTCTGTAAGGGAAACTAACTCATCGTTGTCTTGTTCATGTTCTCTCTGAATCTCTAGCTAAATATGAGATTGTACAGACGTTACCATTGGAAAGTATGCTTCTTGGATGGGGCTGATCTCGAGATTCATCCTATGTTCACGTTTTCTTTCTAGAAGTTAGTCCTTCATGGACATCATGAAGTTCAATTTGTACTTCCACACAAGCATTTCAGTAAAATTTTGTATATTCACCAAAAATAGAACACCTTAATTCTGTCAGTAAATAAATGCTTGTAACACATGAGGAATAACTTGTAAGAATTACACTTTCTTACATGATTGGAACGTACCATCTCTGTCCATTATTAACAAAAGAGTCAATCAAGACCTTAGATTTTGAGGATTAAGGATATCAGGTCACGGATCGTTGGCCAATTTTTTCGGTGATTTCCAATTTGGGGGGGATTTCACTTCTTCTGATCTTCCATACATGGAGGGTGGCCTCATGTGGCTGTCAAAACTCAAAACATCATTATTTTTTCCCGGATTTTATTAGGTTTATCACATTTTGGCCCCTGGGATCCTGCAATTTCTTGTCTTTTGGCGCATGTTTGTATTTTTTATGTTTTAGGGTAACGTTTTTTTTAATCATTCCATCTTTCTATAATTTGGGTTTCTCTGATAAATTTACACAACTACCAAAAACTTACTTGGTTGGGCTTTACACAATTGGCTATCACGAAGAAAATCATGAAATTCTCGACCTTGCTATTAGCAGAGCCATACTAATGCACACAATTAGGTTTATGGGAATCATCATGGTCCTAACCAGTGACGACTTGCCGATTTTTCTTAACAGAAATGCACTTGCCATTATTGGTTTCTCTCTCAATTGTTACAATAACTAAGAACAGCTTCCACGTCTAGATGTGTGTGGCTAGACATCTTACTACTAGGTATCCAGATTGTTCAAGTGCAACCATTCGGGTTCCCACACTCAAGCTTGCTTTGCCACTTCTATCCTATTTTATATACATAAACAGAAATGCCACTAACAGGAAAATAACATGGGCTATGCTGACCTTGTCGTTCTCGCCAATTTTCTCAAAATGGGGGCGGTCTGGCACTTTGGGCATGTGGTCCGGCACAAAATGGGGTCGGTCCGACACATTGGGCTTTTGAAAAACATGCAGTCTGACACAAAATAGGAGCAGATCGACACTTTGGGCATATGGTCCAGCACAAAATGAGGACGATCCAGCACTTTGGGCATTTTCATCAAAAAAAATTTGAATTTTTGAACTTGGGGTTATATGCTAGGATCAATTTGGGGTAAATGTTACTAAAAAATTTCGTTGGGGTAGGTTGTCTAAAAAGTGTCTATTTGTGGGGATTTTTGTAATTTTCCCTTGCAACTATGTTGAATATTTCAATGAAGTTCCCAATATGAATTTCATTCAACCCATTAATATTCAGGGTATGAATTCTCATTTGGGATTTTCTCCTTGTGCAGTGTAATTGGGATTGCTTTAGTTATTGCTGGGCTTTGAAGTTTTTCTTAACTAACAGAAAGAAAAACTCATAGCTCAAAGTGCTTATTGCATGTGTGTGTTTTGCATGTTTACGCAGATGATTCTCAAACATGTATGTGACCCTATAGCATGTGATTGTACACACAGATACATGAATTCATCCGTACTTGCTGTATTACAACGAACAATATTTCAAATATATTTTCCCAAGCCATTGGGGAAAAAAGAATAGAAAGAAAGGAAGGCATCCACTCCACATTAGGGCTACAGGCTAGCTATATACACACCTCCTCTTGCATTACAAGTACAAACAGAAAATAAAGATAAAAAATAAGTCTCTATGACACCATGTTGATAATCAAGTACTACTGAAAGATTCATACCTGGCAGTTCCCAAGGATCAAGGCTGTAGAGATCATCTTCTAATATCAAATTCGTTGGGAGCGGCTGTCCTGAATGTTTTCTGGCTAAATAGTGAGTGATCAATTCTTCATCTGTTGGGCTGAATCGAATGCCAATTGGAAGTCTTCGCACTGGTACGTACAGATGGGGAAAGCTGCCATTTGCTCTAATGAGTGGCATCTGTGTTACATAGATTACAATCAGTTTCAGTATTTTTTATATTTTTATATAAATGTTAATCAGCAATAATACATAAAAGTGTCAAACAAAAGACATAGAATCAAGTAAGTTGATTTAAATTAATTTACACCTTCTGAACAATAATATTTCTCAAATAAAGAAGATGAACCAATCTGAGATATTTAGGCCTCCTAAATGAAAAACCCATCCTAAACAAAACTAGAAAAAAATAAAAAAATAAAAATGGAAATAAAGAAAGAGAGAGAGAGAGAGAGAGAAAATGATGAATGATAAAGTCTGCGGGTCACAAGATTCAATATCTACTTCATAATATACAAACTTTCAATAATAATAAAAAAAAAAATGGATTTCTTGAGTAATCAAAGAAGATGATGAATAGATCATCTATTGAAACGTTATTTTCCTTTCTCTTTAAAGAAGAGGATAAACATACAAGCGGTTTGTTTAATATGTATTTACACCATGTGAGAAGTTAGTGTATTTGAGCTTTCACATAAATAAAGTGAGAAAATGCTGGAAAAATGGCTAGAAAAGTAATTTTTGAAGACTGAAACAGGAGAAGAAAACGCTAAAAAGCTAAATATTGAAAAAGAAGAAACTAAGATCTAGATATTAAGAAGAAAGTGTGCTTTCTATGAAAGCTTGAAGTAAATGATTTCCACAATAACAATATGGCCTCAAAATGAGATTAAAAGCTTCCTTCTTCTTTCTTTCTTTTTTTTTCTCAAAGAAAAAGTCACATGTGAGTAAAATATTTCGAACTATCTGTATGAACTCAAAATGCAATTGCTTGAAGAGATCTCCTTTGGGAGAAGAAAAGGCTCAGATGTATATATATGATACAAAGTACAATAGATTTATTTTATTTTTTTATCACAAAAGGCTCATGAAAATGAATACAAAATCTAACAACTTCAATGGATAAAGAAAGCTATAAGATTTTTCTGTTTTTCGAGGCAGACAGTTACAGAGACTCGTATCTATATGCATGAAAATAGATTAGCGACCAGTATCTACATGTAGAGAGAGATTACCCCCCCCTCTCTCTCTCTAGATGTAGAGAGAGAGAGAGGAGGAAGAGATAAAACCGCCGTATATCCACATGCAGAGAGAGATCTAACGGTTGATTCAAAACCAGAGAGAGAGACCGTTATGGGTGGAGAGATATCTTCAAATCCAGAAAGGGAGTGAGGGTTGTTGAAAAACATGGAAGAAAGCAGGGGTTTTATAGGGCCTCATTTTTAATGTGGACTAAACTGCCCTCCTTGGAGCCCACAGTTTATCTCTTCCTAAATGGGCGGAAGGTGGCCCCACTCTCTACCACGCTCCTCTTAAATTTGGGTCACCCGCTTGCCTTTCTCTCTCTTCCCTCACTTTCTCTCTCCTTCATTTCTCTTTATCTCTTTTGCTCTACACTATGCCTCTCTCTTCCATCACTCTCGCTCTCCTTCATGTCACTTTCTCTCTCTTCCATCACTCTCTCTCCTTCATTTCCCTTTCTCTCGCCTTCATTTCCCTTTCCCTCCCTTCCATCACTTTCTCTCTCCTTCATTTCCCTTCATCACTCTCTCTCCTTCATTTCACTTTCTCTTTCTTCCATCACTGTCTTTTCCTTCGCTTCTCTTTCTCTCCTCCATCTTTCTCTCTCCTTCATTTCCCTTCCATCACTCTCTCTCTCCTTCATTTCCCTTCCATCACCCTCTCTCCTTCATTTCACTTTCTCTCTCTTCCATCACTGTCTCTCCCCTTCATTTCTCTTTCTCTCCTCCATCACTCTCTCTCCTTCATTTCTCTTTCTCTCTCCACAAACTTACTTTATCTCTCTTGTGCCAAATGGAAGCAGTGCCCCGAATATACGAATCATCCTTAAGCCCCTCATTCTCTCTCTCTATCACCAAATTCTCTCTTTCTCTGTCTACCCTCTTGTGCCCAATGTCATTATCTTTAATTAATTAAAATTGCAAGAATTTGTTTGGAAAGCCAAAGATCTCTGCCAAAATGTCACCCAAGTTAAGAGAGAGAAAAAATGACTTATTTTTGTTGCTTAACAGTTTCTCCTCTGTGCATTTCTAATGCTAAACCCTAAACCTCTCCTTCTGAAACAAGCTAAGAGGAGAAAGAAAAATATTTTTATTAAATTGGACGCGTCTTTCTCTTTTTTTTATCTAAACCATAAACCCTAACCCTAAAACCACGTACGTGGTGTGTGTCTTCTTCTTCTTTTTATCGGACCATAAACCCTAATCCTCAAAACACGTTGACGACTCTGGTGTGAGTTTCTTTTTCTTTGTTTATCTATCACATAAACCCTAATCCTAAAACCGCGTTGACCACTGTAGTGTGGTGTGAGTGCCTTCTTCTTTATTTATCTATCCCATAAACACTAACCCTAAAACCACGCTGACCACCATAGCGTGGTGTGAGTGCCTTTTTCTTTATTTATCTATCCCATAAACCCTAACCCTAAAACCACGTTGACCACTACTCCGACTGTCATATGAGTTGACTGACCATGGTGCCATTTTTATCCGTGCCTTAGTTGTACGGCGCTACGTGTTTGCACCACTTTCATTAGTAACTGCACCTTGCTTGTTTACTGGCCCTAACCCTAACCCTAAAACCACCCATCTCTCTCTCTCTCTAGCTTGTATACTATATAAAAACTAGAAGCATATAAGGCATGAAAATTAAGTGACTCCATGAGAGAAAGTAGCAATGTACTGTGAGCTTTCCTGCTTCCAAATTTTTGCCCATAAATGGGTTAAAAATAGCAGGTTCTCTGGCCATTCTACTTCATGGAGGAGCGAAAGAGAGAGAGACGGCAAAAATCAGGGAAAAATGTCCAAAGAAGATTTTGGATAGGTTTGAAGCAGCTTTATTTGGAAGGTTTGTGGTTATCTTTAACTGAAGCATGCAACCAACCCTTATTATTAAGTTCACTGCATTTAACTAAAGCTAGCAAGCAACACTTACTAACCAAGTACACTGCACTGGTCAATTGGCCACTATGGGTGCATCTCCCAATTAAAGGGATGCAACAACTAACCCCCAGAACATATCCTACAGATGATAATAGAGAATCTCTTATATTTTGAAGAGGCCAAAAGAAATTAGAACGTGTGGGGTCACGGCCATTCAATTCTGCTCATAAAAAGTAAGTATAATGAATGAATGGGATGAGAATTAACGGTTTAAAAATAGTAGGAATGTATTTGGTTGGATATGCTGCTCATGTTAACTTTGCCGGGTTCTATTTCATTATTCATTGGCTATGTATTGTTTTCTGTATTAATAGTGTGGTTCGTATAAGTTGTCAATCTTAAAAAATCAAACTAAGGCGCACTTCTCCATTTTGCTAAAACATGTTTTGGTATCGAAAACCATTACAATGGCCTAAACATCTATTTTTACTCCTAATTATGAAATTTAAAACTCCAAAAATGGTGTAGATCTAGCTGATCTCTAAATACCTTAAAATTTTGAAAATAGATAGTCTATATAATGTGTTACAAGATGCATTACTTTTAGTATTTGAAATTCTTTTTCTTTCATATTGATATATCTCGAGGTCAAGACTATAGACTTTCAATGTCAAAACAACCTTTTCAAGTAGATTTTTTATGTGTACATTACTTCTATAGTACAAGATTATCACGTCATATAAAATTTTTTTCACGCATTAATTAACAAAAATTTTATATAAAGTGTCAACCTCATACTATTGAAGTAAGACACGCCTCAAAAATCCTTAGAAGAGCCTAATAAGATGTTGGAAAACCTTTCAATTGATCATTTTGACTTTGAGATGTATGAGTATAGACAAAAAAAGAATTTCAAGTCCTAAAAATAATGCATCTTGTAACAAGTTACGTGGACAATCTATTTTCAAGATTTCCAGGTGTTTATACATATACTCGATCTTTACCATTTTTAGCTATTCAAATTTCATTTCTAGGGATGAAATAGATTTTGAAGCCATCTTATGGTATCTGACAGCAAAATATATCTCTTGGCAAAATTTAGAGGTGTCATTCATCATCGTCACCAATAACATCATCATCATCAGAGCCTTTTTCCAACTATTTGGGGTCTGCTCCACGAATCATAGTATGTCATTATGGTCTATCATAGATCATACCCTCAATAAGATTATAAATCCCTATATATTTTCTCACTACTTCCAACCATGTCTTTTTGGGCCTACCCCTTGCCCTTTGTTAGACTTCCACTTGAATCAACTCGCACATCCTAACAAGTGACGTTATTGGGGCCACACTTATGTTTTTTTTAATGTATTACGTTATATAGCAAAGCTAGTCTCACATCTATCATATAGAACTTTCCCTTCTGCTTCATTAATATGAGGCAATCACATAAAACTCATGTTGCACATCTCTACTTTCTCACCCAGCTCTAATTCTATGCACAACATCTTCCGCAATCTCTCCATTTTCTTGTATTATTCAAAGTGTACTCTTTTTTGTGTTTCTTGCTTGTCAACCTTAACTACATCCTCATCTGTACTCCCATTGTTACTAAACTTATATTCCATATATTCTTAGTCCAACCAATTTTAAAACATTTAGATTCTCGAGCATCCCTCCAATTTTGTGTTGACATTGCTTCAGGCCTCATCAATCAAAACTATATCGTTCGTGAACAACATAAACAACGGTATCTCAACTTGTAGGTGCCTAGTTTGTAACTAAGAAAAAGAGGTATGGTTTCAACAATCACCCCTGATGTAGACTTATTCTTACTGAAAACACACTCATCTCTCCATTAATTTTTCTCATACTAGTAAGCGCTCCTCTATATATATCTCTCTCTAAGTTGATATAATATCTGAAGATTATTTTCTTTTCCAATACCCACCAAATTAAATCTAGAGGTACTCCACCATAAGTTTTCTCTAGATCAATAAAGACCATTCGAAGGTCATTTTCCTTCTAAAATATAAGGAGGGTGCCATATATAGGCATGTATACAACGAAATCCATCACGGACTATCTACAAGATCCGCCCTAATTTCACCTTAAACTTTCAAGAGTATCTCAAGATAATGAGTAGTTCTTGTCAAATTATGGTCCAATCTACAAGTTAGTTTCTTGATGAAATTGACTCCTCTATGGACCACCAGCTGCACCTGCCGATTATGTACCGAAGTGGAAGAAGAGAAACTTTCAAATACATGAAAGAAAAATAAAAATAAACATTGGCACAGTAGTATATTTTGAACCAAATAAATTAAAGTTTTTAAAATTATATGATGCTAAAGGAATCTGGAAAATTAAATCTGACCTTCTTGTGATCTTAAAATAAGCAATACCTTAGCAAAAATTGAGGAATAAGTGGTTGTAAATCAAGCCAAGGGGAAGAAGAAATTCATTTCTTCTTTCATAAAAAAATTGTCTACAAAAAAAAAATCCAAGTCTCCCCTCAGTAGGATGTCCCACTTCTTTTTAATACAAACAAAGAAATATAAATTAAAAAATTAAAATTAAAATTAAAAAACTAAAAGATATATCTCTTTCAATGCACATTGTAAAATTTTATGGAAATATCCCCCCTCCTCTCTAAATCACATGCACCTATCTCCTATTTTCTCTCTCCCTACATCAACATTTCTAAGATTTCTCTCTCAAACTCCCATGAATATCTTCCCACAACATTCTAAACCCAAATTTCTTACTTTCAAAGGAACAAAATCCCATACTTTTATGGATCTCACATACTCACCTCTCTACCCATTATTCTCTAACTCAGCTAACAATTCCTCACCAATAGACAACAATGAAATCCTAAAAACTATGATAGCCACCTACACCAATCCTGAAGTAACCAAAACCCCTTAAATTTGCCTTAGACATGAAATAAAATCCCTTTGCAACCTCCACATAGATATCCCGCAAAATTAACCCCAACATAGAAAATAAACAAATAAACACGTCCAGACACTTCCTTCCTTTAAAATCCCTATAAAATAAAATATAAAAAATAAAATAAATTTTATTTAGCCTTTATTTCTAATGTCTCGGATGTGATTTGAATCATTGTGAAATTTTTAAACAACAAAATTAGGATTATACCTACATTTGAAGTTTGAAAATTAAGAAGTGAGAATTAGGAAGCTAACATTAACAGGTAGTATTAATGATGCAAAACAAATTTATTTTAATTTTAAATTTTTGTTTAAATTCAAGAGATATATATTTTAGTTTTGGGGTGTATTTTTAATATTTTTAAGTTTCTAGGGATTCCATGGTTTTCTAATATTTTTATTTAATGTTCACAGTATTGTTCATATTACTCTTCATGGGTGTTGTTCATCTTTCTGGACTTTTAGTATGGTTAGGGGTACTTTAGTGTCCTAAGTATATAGTTGGATCTCAAGTTAGTTTTAGGATTTCAGAGACTTATAAAAGGTTGGATGGCACATTTTGAGAGGCTTATGTTATTTGGAATGAATTTTTTTTTATGAAAGAAGAGAGTTATTCTTCTCTTGTCTTAGTTTACAATCATGTTCTTCCTCCATTATCGTTGAGTTTACTTGTTTAAGGTTCAAAAAAATGGTGGATTTATTTTCCCACATTTCTTTCCTACATCAAGTGGTATTAGAGCATGGTTTGATGACAATTAGAGATTATGATGGCTGGTCATGGAGGTCTTAGCAGTAGAGATGCCGATCTAATCCAATTGTGCAAGAAAATCAACAAAATGATGGAGAGGTTTCAAAGCTATCGTTGCACAAGCGGGGCGAGCAATAACGTGCCCTAAACAAAGAAGAATTTATAAGAACATATCCAAATCGTGAGGGTTTTTGTGGATAAGGGCACTAACCAGATCTGACTCATAGTGGGAGCGAAATGATCATGTGTCAAATTAAATAGATGGATTTGATGTGTGATGGCATCAAGGGGAGCATAATTTTGAAGAACTTGAATACCTTTTCACCTTCGTGCTCTATGTGAAGAGTCAAGCGAGGAGAAAAGTGATAGAAGATCTCTATGTGGAGAACATCACTCTAGGGTTTTTTATTTGAATGATGATAATATTGATTTTGATGCATGTTGTATCCAAAATCACCAAGTTGCAAATTGGTATTCACCTCCAATCTTTGATGAACACTTAGATGAAAAACAAAATCTTACAGGATATCCTATTTATAATAAAGAAAAACAAATTTGTAGGTGAACGGATCTTTGATGAAGAAAATGATGAAGATCTTAAGGGTATCAAAGATGTGGAACATTTAGAAGATTTAGGGCATTGGAAATCAAAGTAGTGCAGTGGAAGCATGGGTGACTCAGAATCTGCAAATTGTAGCCCTGAATTTCAAGAGTAATGAAATAAATGTCTAAAACACTTCTAAGAACTAAAAAATTGAGCTTGGAGTGTCTTGCATGATTTTCAATGACAGTTCAAGTATACTCGTACTTGATAAATTTACATTGATTCCTCAATACATATATGAAGATCCTTTCCTTAAAGGATTTCTTCTTACCACGAATAATCTTTGAGCCAATAAAGAAAAAGAAGGTTGAAAAAGGTGGTTTTGGTATTAAATGGAACTTAACGCGCTTTAAAACTAGATGACGTGTTTTCTCCAATCAGAGAAGAATGATGGAGGACAAAATTATTCTTATTTTAAATTTTTATTTAATTTTAAAAGATGTATATTTTAATTTTAGTTTTAAGATTAATTTTTAGGGTTTTTAAGTTTTCTAGCAATTCTAGGTTTATTTATTTATTTATTTATTTATTTATTTATTTATTTATTTATTATTGTTCATGGGTACGATTCATTGGTATTGTTCATGGGTATTATTCATGTGTCACTATTCACAGGCTTTTAGTATTATTTATAGGGATTTTAGAGCCTTAAATGTTTACTTGATATCACATTAATTTAGGGTTTCATAGGCTTATAAAAAGTAGGATGACACATTTTAGAAGACTAATGTTATTTGGAATGAATTTTATTTTATGAAGAAAAAAGTTATTCTTCTCTTGGCTTGATTTACAACCATGTTTTTTCTCCATTATTGTCAATTCTTTATTTAAGGTTCAGGAAGATGGTGCATTTAATTCCCCACATGTCCTTTTTGCACACAACTTATATTAATTTTTATTTTTATTTAGTTTCAATATATGTATATCCTAATTTTAGTTTGATGATTTATTGTCGGGTTTCTAAGTTTTCCAGAGATTTTAGGGTTTTTAATGTTTTATTTTTTTAGTTCACATATATTGTTCATGTTACTTTTCACAGGTAATGTTTGTGTGTTATTGTTTAGGCGTATTCTTAGAATGTTCTTTTATATGTTCTTTTTTTTTCTTTTTCTAAAGCTTATCTAATGTCTTCTTAGGTCCTACCTAAATCCCCAGCCCATAAACCCCAATGTCAATTTTTATGTTATTTTTATTTTTTAACATTCAATATCTTAAACTTTGAACGTAAGTTTATTTATTCTAAACTTCGAATGTAAGGCTACAACAAATCCTTTTCTAAGTTTGATCTGTATATGTTTTAGCATACTAAATTGATTATGTTTATCATGCCCATATCGTAGCATGTCCTATGGTTTCAACACGCCAGATAGGACACCCATACCCACATTTGTGTCTTTAAATTTTTTCAAAAGCTGAGTCAATCTATGCATCCAGTATCTTTGCCCACTATATTTACATTTATGCATCATAGGTCTATGCTATGACAAGTGTTATAAACTCATATTCAAGCATAACATATTCAACGGAGGTACAAATACACACAAGAGAGTCTTCCATGATACCATTGCAAAACCTTAAGGACCCTATGTGAGAGAACTATGAATAACAAGAAGCGTACATGACAAATTATTGGCATTCCATAGAAAGGGAAAAAACACGTTAAGAATCACATTCTTTTAATATTTGAACATTGAATAAATTGTATGAACATAAGCTTGAGTTTCATTAAGATCTATATGGGGGACATCACTAAGGTTTTTATATGAAGGATGATATTATTGATTTTGATGCAAGTTGTATCTAAAATCAGCTAGTTTTAGATTGAAATAATCTCCATTCTTTAACACATGCTCAGATGAAGAATAAGATCTTCATGATCAAGAAAAACTGCAGGATATCCTATCTATAATAAAGAAAAACCTATCGGTGAACCGATCTTTGATGAAGAAAATGATGAAGACCTTAAGGATATCAAAGAGGTGGGACACTTGGAGATTTAGGGCATTGAAATCAGAGTAGAGCCGTGGAAGTATGGTCGACTTAGAATTTGTAAATTGTGGCCCTGAATTCAAAGAGTAATGGAATAAGAATAAATGTTGAGAAAGCCTCTAAAGGCCAAAAAATTGAGTTTGGAATCTCTTACATGATTTCCAAAAAATTTAGTTTAAGGATAGTGGTGCTTGAGAGATGTATATTTTAATTTTAGTTTTAGGATTTATTTTTAGGGTTTTTCAGTTTTCTATGGATTATATTTTTTAATATTTTTTATTTTTTATTTATTGCTCATGGGTACTATTTATGTTATTATCCATGCCTACTGTTCATGCCACTATTTACAAGCATTGTTTATATGTTATTTTTCACAAGAATATTTTTAGAATTTAAATATTGTTTAGGGGTATTTTAGAGTCTTTAATGTTTGCTTAGATCTCAAGTTAATTTTATAGTTTAATAGGCTTATAAAAGAAGAGAGACTATGGTCTTTCTCCATTATTATGGATTTTACTTGCTTAAGGTTTATGAAAATGGTGGATTTAATTTCTCACATTTCCTTCCTGTGTCAATTAAGAAATTGGAAATTAAGAATTTGAAATTTAAAATTAAGAATTCAAAAAGGAGAATTTTGAAGAGTGGGAGATTTTGAAAAGTGACTTGGTCCGCAGTTTAAGGTCATGCAACTTGGAGCCCTCTAAGCAGTATAACGTCATGTAGCGATAGACGTGTTAACATCATGCAGAGGACGGGATTACGCAGTTTAGCATCGTGTTGAGGACGGGTTATGCAATGTTAATCCCAATTGACTCCTTGATTGGGCAACTTCATTCCAGGACGGGCATCCGTAGAATGGCCTTTAAGCAGCCTTTCTCAACTCTCGTGGCTTCCTCTTCTTCTTCTTCTTCCCAAAGAAGCTTGTGGGAATTCTCGAAGCAAAGACAAACCTTCAAAAGGCCTTCGGGCCATCACCAACGACATAGTCAAGGAGGCTGGGTACTTCACCGAGGATAGATATTCTAATGAAAATTCCGATGAGACCTTCAATAATCTAAAGGTACAAGTGGCAACCTGACCCAGGTTTGGATATGGGTCCAAAAAATGGATCCAGCGGGTTGTGTTTGGTATCAATAAACCTATTCACCCAAGTCTCACACCCTTGTGATAATTTTTTTAGATATCTGTGTCAAAATTTAATATTGATCATTTGTGGTCCTACTCACATGAGTATGGGAAGGTCTCATAGTGTCAATACTATTTTTATTGTAAAATAAATATATGTTGTTTTGATTGTAAAATAAATATATGTAATAAGCTATTGTACACTTAATCTAAGTTTTTCTTAGACCGATTAATCCAGTTAACCGCCCCGATTAGTCTGGTTTCGGTTCAAACCACTCTCAACCCCCTGTCCAGATTAACCATTCCGATTCGATTTTGCGAACACTGGACTCGACCCATTGAGCTCCCCCACTTCTAGAATCGTAAAGGTCAAGAGCCTTCTTAGGTGTCTACGACAGGAACCCCACGCATTGCACACGATGGAGGCGTCAAGTGCTCGCAACCCTTAACTTTGGGTTTTTAAATCTATTTTCATCCCTATGAAATTAAAGCTCCAAAATAGTATAAATTACAAGGTCAAGATAAACACTTAGAAAATAAACGGTCTAGATGGTGTGTTTCAAGATGTACTGTTTTTAGGATTTAAAATCATTTTTTGTTTCCATATCCATATATCTCGAAGCCGAGTTGACCAATCTTATCACATTTCAACATCAAAAATTCTTTTGTTTAGTTTTTATTTTTTTTTTCCACTACAAACCACGTTTTAATTTTGAGGTACGAAAGAGCTGATTCTAACCTTTCTTTCTTGTCTCCCTCCGCTTCCTATAGCCTCACCTTTAAAATAAGTTCATCATTAGATGGATATTTCAATATCAGATGTTCGACACCACTTTTAGAGTTTTGAGGTACACTTTTCTTCTACAGGATAGGCTGATACCTTTTATATATATATAT
>NW_006496884.1:141295-178257 GCF_000471905.2 Amborella trichopoda
CACACACACACACAAACACACACACACGCGCACACACACACACGCGCACACACAGAGACAAACATGGGAGTGCACATAAGGGCAGAAAGTAACATGAAAATCACTCCTTACCTTAGTTATGAAAATCGAATAATACCTATCTACCCACAGGCAGCTCTCAGCATGAGAAGATCCTTTCTCTGAGTAACTTGCCAGCATAAGAGCATGAATATATGACTGCAAAATGTCTGCGGCAGTTGACTCTTTGTGTGCAATTACTTCAACTATCTTTTCCTTTTCTAGAAGCACGTATTTGCCTGAAAGTTAAAACATTTTGAAAAGCTAATGAGATAGACCCTAGATTATACACATTATACAACGAAAAAACATAAAAGAAGAACCACCTTTCTTATAAAGTGAACTTGCCAAATTGAAAAGCTCCACCCTGTCAATAGTTACACACTGAATTCCACTGCTCCCTGACAAAACAATTTGAAAAGGGCATGCTAAAACACACTTACATTTCAATGTGTTTTAGTGATGAAATTCTTACTCCTAACTTGATGCGTCGATAAAGAAATGAACTGCTCTTTGAGCCCCAAAAATTGATCCATACAGGCAAAACATGTTCCATTCTTGAGACCCGTTGGGGTGAGAGGACTGAACAATGACAGAACTTCAGTTTAGTACTTGCACAGCTTTTACAATATCATGATAAATATCTTCAAGTATGGATATCAACTTGATTAATTTAACCAAAAATTTTGGAGTCTTCACAAAATAAAGGGTGTTCCTAGAAAAACAGGATGGGTGCCCAGTGTACTTCTCTTTGCTCACCCACCTTGCCCTACTCTCACTCTCTTTCCACTCCGCCTCTTCTATTCTCTATTTTTCTGTCATCTTTTCTTTGTTTTTCTGGTTTTTATCTTGAAAAGGAGCACCCAGTCTGTGGGCTACCATGATACCTCACTCTCGTGAGCATTTTTTGTAACTATATCATTTTAGTAATATATTGCCACCTTTACACTAAAGACAAGGAAACAAGTTATGAGGCCATTTACATAATGGTCACAATTAATCTTGACCATTGGATGTGAAAGTAGATGGCTGTATTTATTTCATTGACCAAGCTCAAACTTCAACAACAAAAAATTTCAAAGTTTGTGATTCACATCAAATGGTTGTAAGTAATTGTCACCTCCTTGTATCAAAGGTAAATGGTTTCATTGTATATAATCCCATAAGTTATATGGGTTGTTTGCCAAGTTCTATAGCTATATTACATTAAAGACAAGAGAAGAAGTTATATCAGCATAACCATTTGAAAATGAGAACTGACAACATTGTAAGGAAGGACTGATTAACATGTGAGACAGAATACAACATATATTAAAAGAAATATTTGACAAGACGATGAAACCAAAATGAGTGGAAGAGGGGCCGATAGATTTTAAATAGTGTACATAAGTGGACAATCCACAGAGAAGTATCAAGTCATGACCACAAGATTGGATCGTGTTGGAGTTTGACTCATAAAATGAAGACAAACATTTTTGGGTTCGTAAGCAACAAGAGGAGTCAATGTTCTGCAGGACACGTCTCATCACCCAGCCATCTAGCGTCAACAGCTGAAGGCTAGGGGCATCTCATTCCTCTATTCCATGTCCGGAAAACTTTCTGATGGACTTTGAGTGGATGAACAAAATGATGTGAAGTTTCTTACAGAACTTCACTATGCAGATTTTCCAAAAGTGTATCACAACTCGCAGCATCCGAGTCGGACTCAACCGATTTACTTGGACCCAGTAAGGTACAGGGTCTGACTAAATAACCTGGGGAGAGTCTCACTGGTTACCAAGGTTCCTTTGTTATTTCATGAAAGATTCAGCTAAGTCTATCCTGCTGACAGGACTCAGGCCTGCAACCATGCAGAGCCGAGTAACCCTTGAATCAGGCCCTGCCTGGTTCCAGGCCCGGGTCCAAGTTTAAAAACAACGATTTCCAGTATTAACCCCCTTACAGTGCCCATACAAACACAATAGAGCAAAATATCCCTCAACAATAACAATATTGTAGTGACATATTTTAAGGTAAAAGTATCCTCAAGACATGATTTAGAAAAGAGAAAAAGATGCATCATGTGCATTGCAAGAACAAACACAATTTGTTTCGCACGTAACACGAAAGTTCACATGGTCAGTACTTTTGGACCATCACCTTGGCCAGTGTCCATGAAGTGCTGCAGCAGTATTGAGGTTCTCTCAGTGTTCAATGTAGTCAAACACAGGCACCGGACAGCTTTGTAGTTTGCTGTAAATAGACAGAGAAAGAAATACCTTTTAAGTGACAAATAGTAACTGGCAAAGCTTTACAAGGAGGAAGCCCCCACTAACCATGATACATAAAAAACAGAGGAAAGATGAAGCAACTAAATCAATCTATGATCGAGGTTGCACCACCACCGTTTCAGTGCTCAATAGATTTAGTTCCAACTCCTGAATAATATATAAACAGGGCAAATTCCCCAGAACCATATACCAGTATTGCACATATTTCTTAATTTAGTCTCCTTGAACCATCTGGATTTAGTATCTAATGTTTGTTTGCAGCATTAATCTCTTAGATATGAACACTCATTCCATAGTACTCCCACATAACCTCATATATTCTGGTTCCATAGAAGTAAGAAGTGCTTCAATAAATACAAATGCCATTATCCAGAATAGATATTTAAATGATTGCTTATAAGGTTAAATTTTAGGCGTGAAACCCCAACCATGACTGAAGGGAAACATTACTGCAATTCACCATTTATTCAGATGCTAAGAATGTGGAGATCTGCAGTCAGTAATGTTACAAAATGGAGAATATGGGAACTAAACTTACCAAATAAATGAAAAAGAGTGAGTGACAGAAAAGAGAACCATATAAATAGTGGCTGTCCCCTAGTAACATGTGCAAGCAGCATGCCCATTACCATTCCCGCCATTGTGGCAACTGTCTCCTGGCTTCCCTCCTGTACATGTTATAGCAAGTGAAGTAATGAACTGGTCATACAAAAATGAAGCAAGCTGCTTTGTACCACTGAAGAAACCATTAGTCCATTGGGTCATCAGTAAGGGCGATCAAGAGAGAGAGGGACACACCATTCAGATCATGAGAGAATATACCTTTGCTGATATGTCTGCTGCATTGTTTTCAAGCGCAAAATGTTGAGTCAAAGCTGCTCTAGTGGCACCACTTGCAACACCAGCTGTGAGTACCATAATACAGTCAAAAGGGGTACTGTCAAAACCCAAATAATGTCAACTAAAGAGTGCATCTTTTTCCTTGCTGACTAGTAGAGCTCAAGTAAACTAGGTCAAAATAAGACCTCCATATCACTATGCTACGTAAATCTACTCAAATATATTTTCCATAAGCTATGAACAAGTAAATTTTTTATTTATCATCGTCATTAGAGCCTTATCCCAACTATTTGGGGTCGGCTACACGAATCTTGTTCCGCTATTCTCCTCTAGCAAAGGTCATACCCTCAGTAAGAGCATAAGTCCCAATATATTTTTTCACTATTTTCATCCATGTCCTTTTCGGTCTACCCTTTGCCCGTTTAGAGCCTTCCACTTTAACCAAATCCCACCTCCTCACCAATGTTGCAGTGGGTCCGCGCTGCACAAGTGAATTTATTTTTTTTAAAATTGAATTATGTATGTCTTTTTTAGAAACTTCTTTTTTTTTTTATCAAGGTCACATAGGAATGGAACTTGAGATATTGTGCTATGAAAACCCAGCCTCTACCGTCTTGACCAAACCCCGATTCCTATGTATATTCCTATAAATATCCTCAAGAATTTGGATTTTGATGGTTACAAGGCTAGTCCATGACCATTTCTATTCTTTTTTTTTTTCAATATAAAGTAAAACCCTCACTTTCGAGCAAAAAAGTGTTATCAACAGAGACATCTAATCAAGGTGAAAAGACTATAAAGATTTAATGCACAATAAAAAAATGAAAGGCGACGAACTTCCTTCCATGCATATCACAATTGGGCGCTAAAGACCTTGCATAATTTCTTTAAGAACAAAGAAACATCTTAACAGGGCAATAAAAGCAAACAAGAAGTCCATGTCCAAGTCTATGAAGCCAAAGAGACAAAACATATGACCGAAAGAATGTCCTAATGTCCTGTGCACCAAGAGTTAAATAGGCTAGAGTAGATCAGTAATATAGATTGAATAATAGCAGGAGCATCTAAGCATATAATTACCCTCTCAGGTGCTCATGCAATAAGCAGCCTTGACGAAAAGAAAACTAGACAGATCAAATCAACAAGTTTTCCATCAAAATCAAATTTGTGGGCACATCGGAGACTTAGAACATATTAAGGATGACAAGTGGTGACTTGGTGAACTTGATTAAAGAAAGAACGTTATAAAATACAGCCATAATAGCAGAAAAACAAGAGAAGCTCTGGAAAGAGGAGATGAGGTGATTCTGATTAGGCAATGAGGCAATGTATGGATTCTAATTGGCATCCAATTTTGGTAAAGGATGATTCATTGAACACAATCTCTGGGGCATCCAATGAAGCCAAATGCCAGCGGTGCTTGGAGAAGATTCTTGGAGAAATTTTGAATTATGTGATATTTCTGAAGTTGGGTTTAGGCATATTTGGAGAGAATAAAACAAGTTAGAGGACTTCCTAGCAAGAGAAGAAATCTAAAATTCTTCAACAACAGTAAACGGTAGAGGTCCTAAAGTATGGATAATGTCCCATTACAAGGCTGTTTTGTCTCTCAACCGTAAATGGTGTATATCGCATACAGCATTTATAGTTGTACATCTTTTATACTTATTAATGATCTTGTTAACAATGTAAAAAACTGTATATTATATATGTGTGTGTGTGTCTATCCTTCACCATGGCTAAAAGAAATTGTCATTTTAACAAGGAAAATTGTTTCATGCAAGCTGGACCACATGACTACATATGCGGTCCAAAAAGTGTAAAGCATCCAGCTTAAAGATGGATGCAACCATCTAAAAACAAAGGAATCTAACGGTCCAAATGTTTTCTTATTAGAATTATTATTTCTAGTTTTAAAAATTCGCTTATTTTTTCATATTCATGATCTCCATGTTAGATATTACATGTCCTTAAAAATTAAGTCCAAAAGTCCATCTCACAAATACAGTTATTAATAGGCCCGCATTCTACATATGTGGGCTTGGCCACATAGAAAACTGGTCCTTTTAAGACTTTTCAAAGCAACGTCCTTCCCCATAGCATGAACTATTTTATAACCTGAAGAGAAACTGTCCATGATGAAGAACACTTCAAAAAACATTTAGAAAACAAAGTTTTCAGAAGCTATAACTGAAGTCACTTTCTTAACAGCAGTTCTCTTCAGGTCTAGTATGCTTTTGTATCATTCTTAGAATATAGAATCTCACAGATATAAACTCAGATAAAAAAATTTATTGTTTAAGAAGTTCGCTATTACGCATAGTATATGCTGTATCTGTAATTCTAAGCTTAACACCTTAGAACTGAAGCTTTAGCATCAGAGGAGATAAAAAAGCTCCTAATCCATGATCTTGTAACTCTGCCACCATTACTAATCAAATCAAACCTAATTGACTGTATGCATATAAAAGTTTTAAATGCATCAAAACTTACTGAATGATCTTGATAGGCTCCCTAAGCAAATTATTACAACAAATCCAGAAGGAAAAATGGGGGAAACAAGGTCCATCAACATACCTGCAGCAGAAACACCATGCTGGACGAATCAAATAAACAAATTAAAGAAATAAAAGAAAACAGCTAAAATGGCATGAAAAATCTCCAAGTTTCTAGCAGGAGCAGTCTTCATGGTAACCCGTAACTTATTGCAAATACTCTACAAAACAGAAGTTCTAACTGCTAATAAGACAGAGTGGAATAAACCAAATTGAACTAGAAAATATTAGAAATGAGTACTTATAGAAGATCTGGCTAAAACCAAGTGATCTACAAGGTTGCACATCAAGCCAACACCTAATTCATTCATGTGTGAAGAGCCACACAAAGATATAGATTTACATTGTTTCTAATCCTAATTAATTACAGACTAGATAAGGGTACAAATACATTCAGAAATTACATATTCGTCCTCTACAATGAATATGAACTACAAATACAAAAACAAGTTACAGCAGTAAATAAAATTACCAATATCCCCCTGACCAATTATGACTAACACTCCCCCCAAGTTGTACATCGTATTTTAACATGTATAATTTGTCCTTCAATTACTGATGCCATTCCTTTTATAACCCTTTTGTAGATATGTCTGCTATTTGATCGTTTGTGTCCACAAATCTCGTTTCAATTTCTCTGACTTCAACCTTTTCCCACACAAAATGATAATCGACCTGAATATGTTTAGATTTATCACAAAATGCTATGGATCATGAATGTCAGGCCCAATGCAGATATCAAACTGTGGATCGATAAAATCTCCGATATAATACTCCTTAATGCCCAATGTTCAACTTCAGTAATTGACCTAGCTACTGTCTCTATTTGATACTTCATGATATCAAGTTTTTCCCAAGATAAACACGAAATCCGAAGACGGACCTTCTTGAATCTAGGTCACCACCCTAATTAACATCTGAATATCCCAATATTGATTCTATGTGCAGATTCTTCATATCATTTTTATGTTAAAATATGCCATGGCTCATTGTTCCTTCAATACATCTGATTATTCTCTTTGAGGATTCCATATGACATGAATTGGGCATATGCATAAATGGACATACCTAATTCACCGTATATAATATATCTGGTCGTGTTAATTAGAGAAACTATAAAGCCCCTTCAATACTCCTGTACTTCTCTAGTTCTCTTAACAATTCCCCTTCATCCCTGCGCAATTTGTTTTCATGGCAACAGGTATTCAGGAAGGTTTGTAACAAATGTAAGGCATATGATGCAACACAAGATGCGTCTTATTGTTTAGATTTTTCTAGGATTATTTTTTTAGGGTTTTAAGTTTTTTTAGGGAGTCTAGGATATTTTATATGTTTTAAAAATTTTAGTAGATGTTCATAAAAGTGGTTAGAATACTTATGAACTTACTTGTTTTCTTAGGGGTAAAAGTGCCATTACAAATGTTCTTTTAAGTGAAGGGACTTATGGGATATTTTGATAAGTTTTAACTTAAGCCGGGATAGTTTTTGTCCTTTTCCATTATAATATAATAAAGGGCCTTGGTGTTAGGGTTTCTAGCATTGTGGGGTATCAACAATGTTTTGGGGTCTCTTTGTTGTATAAGGAAAGCCAGATCCACTCAAATCTAGCCCGTTTTGATGGTTTATTGAGATTCTTTTTGTCTATTTTCTCTATTTTCCAGTATCAAATTGGTATCAAAGCCCACGTTTTTTCTTTAATAACAAAGCAGGGAATCTACAGCCAAGTCTAGAGTTGCTGATTTTAGGATAAGTTTTACCAAATCAGCATAGAACTTGCTGGCTTCCACTAAGTTTTGTTGATTCTCTGCCTAGGGTTTGGGATTTCGGTGAACTTTATGGTAGCAAGAAGAGGTCCACGCAAGGGTATTCATATGGATCCACCTCGTGATGAGCGGGATCAGGAGATAGAGAACTTGAATCGACAAGTTCAAGAACTTACAAGGTGGCTTGCTAGCATCAATCATGCGCGAGATGAAGTTTTGTCCATCCAAGACAATGTTGAGTACAACCCTTTTCACAATCGTGCTCCATGGGATGAGTCGAGTGAAGAGGAATATGATCAGAGGCATAGGCGGCACTCAAAATCCATAGATCTAAAACTAAATAATCCTAATGTTGAAGGAAATTCACAGCCCGACTACTTTATAGACTGGTTAAATACAATAGCCTTTGAGTAAAAGGATGTGCCAGAGAATAAAAAGGTTCAGATTATTGCCATTAAATTGAAGAAAATGCTTTAGTACAGTGGGAACAACTGATAGAAAAGCGAGAGAGAATGGGAGAGCCCAAAATTAACACCTGGGAGAAGATAACAAGAAATTAAAGGAAAAACACCTACGTGAAAATTATCTATATTCCCTTTATCATAAGATGAATTTTTTCATCAGGGAGAAAAAATTGTGGATGAGTACACAGATGAATTTCATCAGTTGATGGCACGAAGTGATGTGGTTGAAAAAGAAGAACAGTCCCTAGCTTGCTATGTGGGTGGTAAGAGAACATCTACACAAGATGTGGTAGTTTTGCAGTGTTACTGAACATTAGATGAGGCTTACAACCTAGCTTGGGATATGGAGAAGAAACCCTAGATTTCTTTGAATTATTCTTACGTTTGGCTTTGTTTCTTTTGATTTTATTGTTCTTCAATTTTCCTACATCACCAGCTATATAGGTTATTAAATTAGTAGGTAAGTTTGATATCAATGTTCTTTTAAGCGAACCAGACTGTTTGAACTAAGAATCAATGAACTGAGCTCTGAATCGGAATAGCCATCAAACCGGACTTGAACTGCAGAAGTCTCTCTTTCTCTACACATGCATTGATAGATTGACGTTCTTTATCTTCTCCCCCTTAGCCTTGTAATGGAAGATGTTTCTTCTTTGTCTAAGTCAAACAAAGTCAGCACTAGAGACAAAGATATTTCTTAGCCTGTGCGTGTAGGGAAAGAGATGGATCACTTGAAAGTTTACCTTTTTCTTTTGGAAGGTTTGTCAGTTTGTCAAACTCACCCCACACGCCTTCAGGATTTGCCGCTCGATGGATCACCCGATCCATCAGTTGATCGAACCTTTGAGCCAAACCCGCCATCGATTGCACAACTTGGGTTTCAAGGAACTCATGCAGCTATTAGATCTCTAATCCGACCAATCAAGCCTTTTTTATGCCACTTTCATGCATTGAATCGGAGCATGAGGATTGATCGTTTCCTTTGATCAATTGTTGTTCTCCTTTCTCCAACAAGGACTTGAGGTATTTATGTAATTCAAATTTGGAAATTGAAGGATCCTTTTATTTTGAGGAGTTCCTTAGTGCACATACTACAAGTTCTTGCATATTTTCTTTTTGTTTGTAATACGCTTGCCCTCGATTTACATTAGTCTCTCTCTTAGTCCACAACGTTAGAAAAAGCAACTACCTAGTGCTAATGATAGATATGCTAACTCTTTTGCAAATAAAATTTTTGCAAAATATATGAGAAATTTATTGGCGGATCTTCATGAAGTTGCCAGAAATATGTGAGATTTCTCTCTCTAAAATCCTTCTCACTGAGATTTGTTCCAAGCCCCGTGTAGAGGGCTTTCCATTTTCCTACCAATTTCCTTCCATTAAACACCATCATCATCATCCACAAGCCTAATCCTAATTATTCGGGGTCGGCTACATGAATCATGTTCCTCCATTCCTTCCCTATCAAGGGCCATATCTTCAATAAGACCAAAAGTCACCATGTCATTTCTCACTACTTTGATCTATGTCCTTTGGGCTTTCCCCTTTGCCTTTTAGAGCCTCCCACTTGAACCAAATCACACCAGTTACACTTGAACCAACCTCCTAATCGGTATTGTATTAGGTCTATAGTACACATGGCCAGCCCACCTAAGTCTATTTTCCCTCATCTTATCACCTATTGAAGCCACACCTAAGCTCTTTCGTACGCTTTTATTCTGCATTCTATCATTTCTTGTCTTGCAACTCATCCATCTCAACATCTTCATCTCAGCTACGCCCATCCTATGGATATGTATTTCTTACTACCCAACATTCCGTCCTATAAAACATGGTTGGTCTTATAGCCATCCTATAGAACTTCCCCTTCGGTCTCAATGGTACGCAAGTATCACATAAGACTTCTGATGGACATATCCACTTCACCCACCCAGCTCAAATTTTATGGGTGACATCTTCCTCAATCTCTCCATTCTCCAAGATTATCGACCCTAGATATCATAAACAATATCTTTTAGGTATTTCTTGATCAACAATTTTAACTATTTTCTCATTTTTACTCCTATTATTACTAAATTTGCATTCCATGTATTTTGTCTTAGTCCTAGTCCGGCCAATTATAAAAATTTAGATTCTAGAGCCTACCTCCAACGTTCTAATTTTGTGTTGACGCTATATCAAGGCTCAACAATCAATATTATGCCATCCGTAAACAACATATACCATACCTCATCTTGTAGGTGCCTGGTTTAACTCATCCATAACCCAAATAAAGAGATATAAGCTTAGCATTAACCCCTGATGTAGGCCCATTGTCATTAAGAAGTCACTTGTCTCTCTACTAGTTGTCTGCACACTAGTTAGCGCTCCCTCGTATATGTCTCTCACTGTGTCGATATAGCCTCTGGTGACTCCTTTATTTTCCAATACCCACCAACTTAAATCTCTAGATACCCTGTTGTATGCTTTCTCTAAATTAATAATCACCATAGGGAGATTTTTCAGCTGCACCCTAAACTTCTCGATCAATTGCCTAAGTAGGAAAATGGCTTCGATAGTTGACCTCCCTGATATACAACCAAACTGATTTTTTGATATACTTGTTTGACACCTTAGTTGTTGCTCAACCACTCTCTCCCACAGCTTCATAGTGTGCGGCATAAGTTTAATCCCTCGATAGTCATACAATTCTGTATGTCTCCTTTGTTCTTGTAAATATGTACCACAATACTTTTCTCCATTTGTTTGACATTTTCTTTGTTCTCAACACCTTGTAGAACAATTTGGTTAGCCAGCATATGCCAATCTTCCTCATGAACTTCCAAACCTCTATTGGGATACCATCTGGTCTTAAAGCCTTTCCAAAGGGTGGCAATGGACCTAGACGCAACCAAGGACCCAAAGGGTCGGGCCAAGGTACAAATATTGCACCCGAACCCAACCCGAATAGTGTTATTATTTAAATAATATTTAATATTTAATAATCTAATAATATTTACTTAATATTTAAATAAGTGCAACTATATATTTTTATTTATCATATTTAAATAATACGCGTGTATATTTAACATAATAGTTAAATATTTAAAGGATAAAGTTTATATAAGATTGCAAACTTAACATGTAGAATTAAAGATGCGCCTCAAAAATCCATCGAAAAAAGTTGTTTTAATGTTTAAACACCCTCGAATTGATCGTCTTGAACATCGAGATATATGAATATGAAAAAAAAAAAAAAAGATTTTGAGTCCCAAAAATAGTGCATCTTGCAACATATCATCTAAACCATCCATTTTCAAGATTTTCATATGTTTATAGATCTACTTGATTTTAACCGTTTTTAGAGTTTAAAATTTTTATAATTAGAGACAAAAATAGATTTTCAGATAATCCTAAGCATTGTTTACACCAAAATTACATGTTATGATAAAATTGGAGGTGTGCCTTAATTGGATTGTTTATGGTTGCAACATTATAGAAACCACACCCATATTTAAATATGCATTTTTTTCAATTTTTGGGTCAGGTTCAATTGAGTCCGGGTCCAGGTCTGGATCCAGTAGGGTCTGAGGCCAGGTCTGATAACTTCGGGTCTAGTTGAGTCCGGGTCCGGGTCCCATAAATTTTTTAGGGTCCAGGTCCAGGTCCGACACTTAACCTGACCCGTTACCACCCCTAACCTTTATGACTTTCATCTTTCTCAAAGCTTCTTTCACTTCAGATATCCTAATCCCACAAATGTAACTATAACCTCCGCCCTCATTTATGTCAAAGGTTCCTTGTAACTTTGTGTTCCCATAGAGTTAACATATTTCTCATATAAACGTTGTGTTCTCATAGTGTTCGTTATGTAACAATTTTTTTAAAATAAATATTTCACCTTTCGTTGAGCTCATCATCTTTCACCAAGATCCTCTGATCCTCACTCTTAATGCATGTAATGTGATTTAGATCCCTAGACTTCCTCTCTCTCATTTTTACTGGTTTGAAGACATCTTTTTCACTTCTCTTGCCCTAATTTATTGTATAGATTACTGTTTTTGGCCTCTTTTCTCTATTTTCCGCATTGATTCAAAAAGCAGTCTGCCTAGGGCCTAGGCGAGATGGAGGGCCTAGGCGGACCAACTAGGCGGGCTATCCCTGGGTGCCGGTCTAGGGACCTTAGGCACCTGCCTAGTATCCGCCTTAGGCGGGCACCCAGGGAATTGCGCCCAACTAAGTGAAAACTACCCATCGAGTGGGGTATTTTTTTGGATTATAAAAAATGCACGAATATGCATATTTTGTACAAAATATGTACCTAAAATAGGGTTACTGAACACCATTTGCCCCCTTTTGAACCTAGGCCACTCAGGTTCTTGGTAGCCACCTAGGCGCTGGGTGGCCTAGACCCCCTCGGCCTCCTAGGAGCCGCCCAGTGTTTTTTGGAACACTAATTTTCCTACATCAAAATTGTATCGTTGCTCCATTTGAAAATGGATCTAACAATTGGTATTTTTTAGATAAAAAATTTAGGATCCATCAAAAGAGTGTATTTAAAAATAAAAGTTAAATCTCAATTTCAAACATCCTGAACAAAATATTGTCTATAGGATTATGTAACTGAGGGATCATACTGTTAGAGTTAAGTTTCTCTGAAGGGAACTCTCTGTATCCATGAATGTATGAATGTATGAATGTACAAACTTGTCTTATATAGACAAATAATAAATAATAAGAATAGAAAGAAAGCATAGACACCTATACTACACCCACACTTACCATAAAATATAGGATATTTCACCTACCCTTCCTATGCATATTGATTACAATATACACATTTCATACTAACCTTGTAGACAATATACATTTTCCTTGTTCATGGGCATATCAGGGAAGTTCTTCCTTAGCCAATGGAAAAACATTCTCAACCACCAACCGCAAAAGGCTGAAAGACCAAACAATTGGTTGCCAGCACTAGAAGGCACCATCAAGCTCAATTTTGATGGTTATTCCCTAGGAACCCTGGCCCGGCAGGCGCTGGGGGCGTCTTTTGAGACCATCATAGCAAAATCCTCTTTACCTACTCTGAGCACTTAGGCCATAAAGATTCTCAGTACACAGAAGCCATGGCCCTACTATTGGGTCTGAAAAGCTTGAACTGTTCCTGGAGTCCACACCTGTCAGTGGAAGGAGACTCACAAAATATTATCTCTTGGGAAACTGGGATGACACCACCACCTTGGTACTTAGCCTCAATTTTTGATGAAATTGCTCACATTTGCAGGGATACGAACGCCTCTTGGAAGCATATTTGGAGGACGTCCAACGAACTCGCAGATCTCATAGCGAAAGACGGAGCTAGATTCCAAGTAGAAGAACACGCTGAGTCCAACTCCTTTTTTGTTCTCGACCACAGGCACACAACATAGAATTTTTTGTATTCGGGCAAATCTATCAGCCCCTGTTTTTTTGGAAACTTCTTCTAAATCATTGTAATCGGGCGGGTTCTATAAGCCCATTTTTGTACATGGTTGGTTGACTCAATTTTTACCGAGAGACACGCCATGAGGGTTCTCTCGGATCACTATACCTCTGTAATCTAACACTTCTCAGCAATACAATGTTAGCTCTTTCAAAAAAATATATATACATTTTCCTTAACACTCCCCCTCAAACTCAATGTGATTTGGGAGAGAGAAGATGGAGTGTGGACAACTGGAGCATGCAACACTAAAAAAAAAAAAGACAACACCTTGAATTGAAAATAGAATCTTGGAGATGATCAAAACACACTCTTGGTAAGGATAGCCAGGTGCCCACAGTGTGGGAATTTGAACAAATACACTAATCATTTAATGTTGCTTCCGATACCCAGCTTTAGTAGCCTGATTTGTTCAAACCCCTATTACAGGACAGAAATGAACAAGCTATGGTTATGGTTGACATGGGGTCCTCAAGAGAGAAACGAGAGGGCAATTGTAAAGATAGTGATTGTCTAACATATGATAAACAAAGCCCTTGAATTCTTGAAATTCCTCATTGACCTTTTTAACAGCATTCTCAGATTCATGTTTCAGACAAAAGCCATCGACTATATCCCTAAAAAGAACTGCAAACTTTAGCTTCCCATGCTCATTTCATTTCTTAACTGCTCTTTGAAGAACCCTAACACTATGTCAGTAATATCAAGGGACACCAAGGAATGAACGCCCATCAGGAATGTCAGCATACTAAACATGGGTGATCACTTCAATACTGCAGACTTGAGCTTCTCATGCTCATTCCATTTCTTAACTGCCCTTTGAAGAACCATAACACTGTCAGTAATATCAAGAGACACCAAGGAATGAACGCCCATCAGGAATGTCAGCATACTAGACATGGGTGATCACTTCAAAAGAGAACAGAGGTTGCTTGACATGTGCATTCACCATTCCATTGGTAGAGGCCATCATATGCAAGTGTGAGTACATACCAGATCACCCACTATGGATGGGGCGCCTTTTGTGATGCTTTCCAATATTGACAGAGAAAACAAGAGCCGAAGAAGATCAGCAAATCAAAGCACAAATCGCCAACCACGACCGAGTCAAGCAACAGCTAAGTATAATCAGAGCTTGAAATGGAAAGATCCAAGACTGATTAGCAAGCCTTAAGAACAGAAGACAAGAAAGGGTATGTTCGAGCAACATCAAATCAACAAGCCTTACAAACAGAAGGTAAGAAAAGAGAAAACTTGATTAACAACAGATCAACAAACTTCAGCAATGGACAAAAACTTCACATCTTCGCCAGAGATAGAAAAACAGTCAAGATAACTAAAAAACGGAATAAGACGCTCTCAAATAATAACAAACAGAATTGATCAATAGTAGAACAACAGAATCGATCACACAGGAACATAATAGAACATATCAGCGCGAAGATGATCTCTTGCTCTAATACCATGTCATCGTCTGAGGTTTCTCTAAAGAGAACTCTCAATGTCCATTAATGTATGAATGTACAAATTTGTCTTATATAGACAAATAACAAATGATAAGAATAGAAAAAAATCATAGACACCTATACTACACCCACACTCACCATAAAATACAGGATACTGCACGTACCATTCCCATACATGTTGATTATCATATACCCCTTCCTTACTAACCCTGTAGACAATATAAACTTTCCTTAGCACATATAATCACTTGATGTTTTCTTTTGCACATACTTATCATATGTTATTATAACATAATATTTAATGTGTTTAACAACACACATTCATACAACCAAACATGAGAAATATTTCTTGCGTGCCATGTATGCACCAACCCCATCGGTGCCTACATAAAGTAGATATTGGATTTAGCTTGATACTTCTCCCCATCATGCACCTATAAAAAAATATTAAAATATTAAAATATCCCTAAAATATTCAGGGGTATTTTGGTAATTTTAATTTTTTAAAATTATTTTATACATATTTTTTATAGGCGTATGATAGTGAGAAGTATCAACATACCAAATTTGAGTTCAACATGATTAATTAAAAAAATATAAAATTAAAATAGATCATATATACACTTTTAAACAGTGGGACTCAATTGTAAAATATGAATTATGGACCATTTTTTAATTTCAAAAATAAAATAGAACTTTTTGTAAATTTATGGGACCATTTAAATTTCCCAATTTTGAAAATATATTGTTATTATTTATCTAAGATTTCATATATGTTGTAATTAATATATATAGCTTTTGAATATATACTGTTAATCTATACTATAAATATATTTTCAAAATCTATACAGATTTTAAATCTATACTATTAATTTATAACAACATCAAACCTTGATATTCAATAATATTAATTAATAACAACAACAACAACAATAACAAGTCTTGATAAATAATTGCTAAAACCCTAAATCAGTGAAATTAAAATCTATTATGTTTGAAATATTATTTACTGATTTTCAATATATTACTAATAAATAAATTAGTGAAAATCATTGACTTTTAAAATATTGTTTTCTGATTTTAAAATGGCACCCATAAAACCCCATCTACTATATATAAAGCACCAATTGACTTGGTGCATACATGGAACGCAAGAAATATGTCTCACGTTTGATTGTATGAATGTGTAGTTTTAAATATATTATGTTATAATATTATAATAACAGGTTACAAATATGCACAAAAGAAAACATCAAGTGATTGTATGATCCCTCAAGTACATACTCCCTCAATTTAGGATGTTTAAAAATACTTAAAATTTACATTTGATTTTAAGACGTACTCTTTTGGTAGAGCCTAAACTTTTTATCTAGAAAATGCCAATTAGTAGGTCCATATTCCAAAGGAGTAACCATAGATTTTTCTGTCATGGTAGCATGTATTTTCCAAACAAAGGAGTTTAATATGAGCATTTAATGGAAGGATTTAATGTTGTACCACATCCTACAATTGTTTGACATTTTCCAAAATAGCCAATATATTAAAAGCAAATGATAAGAGTCTATGAATTTAATAAAATGTCACCAATTTCAAAGTTTCTTGAAAATAGCACCTTAATTAATTGGAAAGTGAAACAATATTATCCAAATTAATTAAATTTTCATACTAGTTCAAGTTAACCCTGAAGAATGGTTAGGGGATTAAATAGGTTACAGGCCAATTAATTGCCCTGTGATTCTCCAAATTCTTCCTCTCCTAGGTCCATCGACATGAAATCATGTTTTGAACTATCTTTGATAGAAAAAGACAAGCAATTATCACAGGCCCTCAAAACTTTGCAACCTTGAAAAAGAATTTGGTTTGTATATACCAAAAATAGAGGGCTCAAGTATCTGCAATGCTGCTTCCTACAAGATAACTGCAATCAATGTGGCTGAGACAACCAAATTTGTGCCAAATAAGGAAAATTGTTGCCAGGCATTGCAAGACAGTCAACCAAAAAAATAAATCAATTAGTGACTCACACAGGATATAGATTACAAAATCCACAAATGTAATACATGCAGAAGTGGTCATGTATTTCGTATGTCTACACTCTACACTACACATCATGGAAAAATACAATTCAAAGACTGATTTTATTCATATCAATAGATGATGCAGAGCACACCTCAATCAAATGTCCAAGCCAATATAAACAGATTGCAATATCGATCAAATTAGATATAAAGTATACCACGGGAGAGCTCCCTTAGAGGAGGAATAGGTTCCTCCTTACCAGGGATCTCAATCCCATACAACTAGGATCAAGATCCTATCAAACAGGGCTCACAGGCCTATTTCCCATGGGGTCATGATTTCCCATTGAAGATGAGTGTAATTCCTCCTCACTGGGGGTCCCAATTCCATGCAATTGGGATCCAAAATTCTATGCAATTCTGCTCCAGGATACCCAGAGAGAGATGTTAATCCACTCCCATAACTATCGTTGGCACACTACAAGATATTGATAGTTTGATAGTCAAACATTTGCAAGTATGAAAGCAAAAAGTAACTAAAAAGGATTATTTGCTGTCCCATATACATAACGCCAAAAACAGATGTCCAATTGGGCCCATACCAAGGTCATTCATAAAATCTGCCACTAAACGCCACATTTTGGCATTGCTATCAAGATTAGAACCCTGAAAAAAATTCATTCCAAAGAATAATGTCAATAAATTGGTTTGAATAGGAGGTATTGAAATTACTGCCAGGAACTATAAGAGTCTAAGCATATGCAATTAAATTGTAATAATATAGGGTTATCAAATAGCTATAAATGACAAAAACATAGAAAAGTATTCTTTCAAAAAATAAACTGGGGCTAGGTATGATTAATCGAAGATTCAATTTCATAAATTTTGATGAAATTGGGAAGTGAACAAGGATTTTAGATCCATTTCTAAAGAATTTTCTGGCTAAGTATAATGTGCTAGATTATTGAAGCAAGTAAGGGCACTCATTTTAGGGAAGGAAAATATCATTACAATTAACAAAACACCTCAAAACGTGAGGTGGTTAAATCAACCATTTCAGTAATAAGGTGGTTACATTTTAGATATCCTTTAACTTTGGTACCTCCGCAACTATTTTATTTAAAAAATGCCCAAACTGCCCTTGTTCGGGTTTGGAACACTCAGTAATTTGGACCGACTTAAGTTTTCCTTAGCCAAATGACGGAAGAACCTATACTATTTCAAGGTTACAAACTCAGTACCGTGTTCTCTTACTAAAATCTCTTATTTCCGGATCCTAACCTTAGATAAGGAGAGCCAATTTATTAAGTTCACGCCAAAGTAACCTAAACCAAATAATAAGTCTACCCCCACTTGTTCAGGTTTTAGGAAAACAGGGAGCTTTTTCTTTTATTGAAAAATCTTGTTCTAAGTTCATAACCCAAAACAAGGAGGCGCATTTTCATCATTTTGCTCCACTTAAATGGCCAAAGTCAAATGACGTTTCTACCCTACATGTACATGATTAGGAACAAGACACTTTTTCCATTTAAAAATATTGTTTCGGGTGCCCAAAGCCCAAATGAGGGGCACTTTCATCATTTGCTCATTTATGTGGCCCAAGAAAAATGATGTGTACATCTTCACATTTTCAAGGTTAGGAATATGGAACAACATTTTTTTTCCTTGAAAAATATTGTTCTAAATCCCTAACCCTTAACAAGTAGGGGTATTCGCTCATTGCCACAAATTAAGTGGCCAAAGCAAGATGATTAATCTAATCATGTTTGTTTAGAGTTAGAAGCAAGTAAGGCTCTTTGCCTCCTTAAAAATCTTGTTCCCGGTTCCTACCCTGAACCAGGAGGCTTACTTTCATATTTTGCTCGACTTACGGGGCTTGAGCAAAATCATGATTCTACTCCTACTTGTTCAAGTTAGGAACAAGGAATGGACTTATTCTCCTTAAAAAATATTCTTTTTTCAGGTTCCTAACCCTGGACAAGGAGGAGCGTTCTCAATAAAGGACAATTCCTTAGTTCAAAACCAGGGTTTCAATTATAAACCCGTCATTCTCTCTATTTCTCCACCCACCCATCTCTTCTCCCTGTGAATCACTAGCCCCAACTAAAGTCAAGCAAAATGATGAATATACCCCTCTTTGTTCAAAGTGAGGAACCCGGAACAGGTTTTTCAAAGACAAACTATGTGTTCCCCATTCCTAACCTTGAACAAATGGGTGTCAAAACATGTAGATTAAGCCACTCATGCTGCGCCAAGTGACAAATATAACCATTCATGTTCCGGGTTAGGCATCCAAAATAATATTTTCCAAGAAAAATTGCATTTGGTGTAACCACCTTTGAACAAGTAGGCGTAGAATCATTTTGCTCAAGCCACTTAAGTCAAACAAAATAATGAAAACACCCTCATTGTTCAGGGTTAGGAACTGGAACAAGACTTCCGATGAAAAAAGGAAAATGTGTACCCATTTCCTAACCTTGAAGAAGCAGGGCTAGACTTGTCATTTGGCTTGGACCAACTTGCTCAAACTAAATTACAAAACCAACCTCCACGTTAAGGGTTAGGAACCTAGAATATGAAATTTTATTAGAAGAACACAGCCTATGTTTCGAACCCTGAACAAACAGGGGTATGTTTGCCATCTATCTCATGCAAACTCAAGTAAGGCCAAATTACTTAACGCCCCTGCTTGTTCCAGGTTCCAAACCCAGAAAGGACAACTAGGCATTTTTAGTAAAATAGTTGAGGATGCACATGAGTAGAAGAAATTTTAAATAACCCACTCTATTGCTAGTTAGTTGATTTAGCCCTCTCACTTTTGAGGTATTTCAACCCTCGTAGTGAAATTTTCCCATCATTTTGTTCCGAAGCATGGCCTGTTAAAGATTTTTCTCCAATACTATAATTAGAGTATTCATTGGACAGATGAAGTATTTTGTCTGTGGTTTAGAGCACAGCATATTATTCATTGGAATAACAAATATAAGATCCTTAATCATACACATGATAAGTCAGTTTGTAACAAATGCAACCTTTTTTTCCTTTTTGGAATAATGAGAAAGTGAAAGTAGGGGTGGCTATGGACCCGGTCCCAACAGTTCGGGGTAAGGTCCAAAAATTGGACCCAGCGGGCCGGGTCTAGGTCCATACAGTGGACCCAACACTATTAGGGACCGGGTCTGGGTACGGGTCACATATTTCAGTTATATTATTTAAATAATACATGCAATATTCAATATAATACTTCAGTATATAAATATATTTTTTTATTTTTGGATCGGGTCCAATCATGTCCGGTTGGGTCCAATAACTTTCGGCCCGGATCGAGGTCCGAACCGACCGGTTGCCAACCCTAAGTGAAAGAAGTACAAGAAGATAAAATCACATTGCCAATAAAAGTCTAAGAACCATATCCACTACAATGCACATGGGGTAGCTTAGCGAAAGATTACAATGCACATGTGTTACCTGATAGAAAGTGAATAACACACCACCCAACATCCCTGTGAAATCCCTTAGGAACCACTACAATATAAAGCGAAAAAGACAAGAATTAGTTAACAAGGAAATTCTAAATAGGAGCACGAACAAAAATTAGTTTTCTGTAGAAACAAACAATCAAGCTGATCATACAAACTTTAGCTACAGATAATAATATTCTAAATCCTTGTTATCCGAGTTCATAGAAGTTCTTAACACTTATGATAATCCCATAAGAGATGCAACTAATCCAAAAGAATTAGTCATTGCTTTTAGCGATCAAAGACGAGCCAAAGACCTAGACACCATAAATTTCCAAACTATACTCCACAAATGTTGCCTTTCTATAATAGCACAATGATAAAAGTAGAAAATAGATAAAATATGATATAAGATTTCACCAAAACCCAAGCTAGCCATCAAGGCACTGGGCTATCCCCTCAATTCAGCTGATTAGTTTTCTTTATTGACCTTAGTTTATCATTAAACAGTTAGTTGGGAAACATCTATAGATAAAAATATCACAAGAAATTTCCAAATTTGATGGGGTCCAGACAATTGACGTAGTGACAAAATCTTGCATGCATTCCCATGTTTGATGGGGTCACCAACTTGGCTCAGTGGTTAGAGCATTAAAGCTGCAGCTCCATGCTCTTGTGTGCAAAACGCAGATTACCAACTCCAAATTAAAAAAAGATAAAGCTGTAATCTCCCCTATCTCGTTACATTATTCTTTTACAAAGAAAAGAGAGAATATCAGAGAACAAAACAAGCATTGCTTGTTCTATAGCACTGACAACCACAACACACTTGTTCCCAAAAATGCCTGAACACTAACATGGATAACTAAGGTTTTTAACCCAACTAAAGAACCAAGTTTAATAGTTCTTCAATCTAATTTTATTGAGATTTGACAAAGCTAACATTTTAGAAATTCTCTAGTCTTCTATAAAATCTAAAGAATGTCATAATACATTTAAAACCTTCCTCAAGGAGGAGTAACGAGCAATTTGAATCACGTTAATATAAAGAAAATAAAATACAAAATCCTTTGATGTGGTTTCCAATGAATGCATAGAAGTGGTTAGGATCCTGACGCACCTGGCAGTCCTTTGACTAGTCAAGAAAGTTCCCATGAGCCTTTTGACCAATCAATCCATCCTTTGACGACCCCCCCTTTATGATGATCCACACCCCAAGGTTGCAAGGAGATCCAAGAGAAGGTCGACTGTTTGAATGAATTTATTGTTAGTTTATTGCTGTTTTTACAATTTTCTAGTTATTTCTAGTGTTTTAATTAAATTTAGGGACAGTTTATGGATCTTTTATGTTTTATTTATATGAAGGGACTTATGGGGTATTTTTATAATGTCTTAACTTAAATATGGACACTTTTAGTCTTTTTCTTCATCATCACCATAGTCTTTTCCTAATTATTTGGGGTCGGCTACACAAATCCTGGTCTGCTAGTCTGCTCTATTAAATGCTATACCCTCAGTGAGGCCATAAGTCCCCTTATCTTATCGCCAATTGATGCCACATCGAAATTTTTGTCTTGCCACCCATCCATCTCAACATCTTCATCTCTGCTACACTCATTTTATGCGTATACTATATTTTGTCTACCCAACATTCCGCCCCATAGAGCAAAGCTGGTCTCACAGTTGTCCTATAGAACTTTGCCCTTCAGCTTTGTTAGTATGCGACAATCACATAAAATTCTAGTAGCACATCTCCACTTCGCCCACCCAGCTCTAATTCTGTGTGCAACATCTTCCTCAATCTCTCCATTTTTCTGACCCAAGATGTCAAAAGTGCGGTCTTTTTTGTACTTCTTGGCCGTCAAGCTTAACTACTTCCTCGTCTCTACTTCTTTTATTATCAAACTTGCATTCCATATACTTTGTCTTGTTTATCATAATGTAACAAAAGGACATGGGGTGTTAAGGTTTCTAACACTTTTTTTTTTTTGGAAAGTGTTAACTGTTAGGGTTTCTAACACTTTCGGGGTATAAACAATAAAAACATATTTTGAATAGTGCCAGCAAGCTATCTAGGGTTTTGGGGTCACTTTTTTGTGCAAGGAAAGCCAGATCCACTCAAACATAGCCTATTTTGATAGTTATTGAACTGTTTTTGGCCTATTTTCTCTATTATCCTGCATCAAATTCCGACAAGGAAAGCATCAACGCACACATTGTGATTTTTGTTTTTTTTTTTATAAAAGTTAACTTTTGTATTGATATAAAGAGTTGGAATACATTTTGGGTTAATCCGAGAGTACCCACTAGATGGGGCTCTCGGTTAAAATAGGTCATCCGACCCTATACAAAAATGGGCTTATAGATCTGCCCGATTACAATAGATTTACAAAGAGGTTACAAAAAATGGGCTTATAGGTTTGCCCGTTTACAAAGAGATTCTACTGTGTGCCTCTGTGGTCCAGAGCATAAAAGGAGATGGGCCGGGTTTGGTCTTCTACAAGGGCCCTAACCCCATCCTTCGTTAGGAGATCGGCTAACTCGTTTGATGTCCTCAAGGTATGCATCCAGAAGACAACCATATCCCTGCAGATGTATGCAATCTCATCAAATATCGAAGTGAGATACCATGGAGGTGTGGATCTCCCGGTTGCCCATGATATAACATTATGCGCATCTCCCTCCACTATAAGGTTCTACCCCCAAGACTGATTGAAGCTTTTGAGGCCCAACAGTAGCACCATTGCTTCGACATACTAAGAATCTTGAAAGCCTATTGTGATGCTGGTCTCTAAAGACACTACCAGCACTTGCATGGTCAGGGTTCCCCAAAGAACAACCATCGAAGTTGAGCTTTATGACTCCTTCTGGGCGTGGCTGCCAGTTGCATGATCTTTGCGCCTTCCGTGGTCGGTGGTACAGAATGTTTTCCCATTGGCTTAGGAAAGTATTCGCTGAGAAACACAAAAAGATCCGTTGGTTGGATGCCTAGAAAGTTACTAAGGCTGTAACCTTGTGGAAAAGTGCTAGACCTTGGGTAATATGGCCTTGGAATATCCTTGAATTTCTTTCTATACAAATCACCCAAACAATGGCTGCCACAATAGCCTTCCATAGGATTCGTCCAACCTTCGTCCAGTGTGAAGTCCTTGACTGTCGGGGGCGTAGCCCATTGGACACCGAATAGCTGCAACATTTGACCCCAGATATCGTGGGCCACGTTACAATGAATGAAGAGGTGAGGATTCGATTCTTCCTTGCACAGACACACGACACATCTATTGGGAATAGGAATCCCTTTCTTTTGAAGCTGGTCAACTGTAAGAATCCTCTGCGACCCCGCTAACCAGTTGAAGGTCTGCACTTTAGGAGGTGCTATTGTGGACCATACCTTGGATAGTACAAATGGGGCATTAAGAGGGAAAGTGGGAGGTTGGATAAATCTTTTGTAAAAGGAAGCCACCAAGAAAATACCAGAGGGGGCAAAAGACCCTACCAATGAGTCCCTCCCTTGTGTTGAACTGAATAAACGATGCAAAGCTGCCGAAAGAGAGAGAAAGTGGTTTGTTTCCTCATCAAAGAGGTTTCTTCTGAAGAAGGGGTTCCACACTCTTCGGCCTCCCGCTAACACCATTTCCTCCGCAATGGTAGAATCTTTGTTAGAGACGATGGAGTAGAGGGAGGGAAAAGGTCCCTTAAGGGAGTGTGTCCGAGCCAAAGATCTGACCAGAAGCACACTCTTGGTCCTTCTCTTGGATGAAACCTAATGAATTTTTTGAACAGTGAGAGGGAAGAGGTGAACTTCCATGCTCCTGAGGCCTTGCTGAAAGATCTCTTCTCTGGCACCCAAGTGCCCTCAGGAATCTTATATTTACAGCGTAAGACCTGGGACAAGAAGGAATCGGCTTGAGTTGCAAGACACCACCACCACTTGCCTAAGAGGGCTAAGTTATGTTTTCTTAGGATCCTGATCCCTAAGCCCCCCTTCTGTTTGGGTAAGAAAACTTTATCCCAAGAGATTAAATCGTATTTTGTTCACTCTAGCTGACCCGTCCAAAGAAAATTCCTCATAAGTTGATCTAGCAGGTTCGCCACTGAGGTTGGCATTTGGAAAAAAGACATGAGGTAAACGGGGGCATTGGCCAGTGTTGCTTTGATCAAAGTGGCTCGGCCAGCCTGAGAAAGGTATCTCCCTTTCCATCCAGTCAAAGGCCTATCAACCTTGTCTATCACATGTGACCAATGTCTGTTTTTAAGGTAAGTTGTAGGAAGGTCCTCAACTTTGCATTCCCAAGTTGGGATAAGCTCCCTGATTTCAGCGTTGGCAATAGCTACCCCAATCATTTTTTATTTTTTCATGTTGGCCTTGAAACTTGTGGCTACTTGGAAACAATTGAGATAAAGCCTCAAGTTTTCAATTTCTTATGAGGAAGCGTCTAGGAATACCAATGTGTCATCTGAAAATTGCAGATGAGACATTGTAAAGCCTCGGTGATAAGTTTTGAAACCCTAGAGGAGACCTGCCTGGTAAAGACGGGAGATAGATTGGCTAAAGAATTCTGTTGTAAAAGCGAAAAGAAAGGGGGAGAGAGGTCCCCTTGCCATAACCCCCTGGGTTCCGTTTATGAGGATCGAGAAATGAGGACGAGCATAGCAACCTCTCATCCATTTTCTCCAGCAGTCTCGGAATCCCATTCTTGTCATTGACTCGTCCAGTATGGACCAATCAACATCATCGTACGCTTTCTCCCAATCTATCTTAAAGATGAGACCAGGCTTTTTGGACAAATGCCTAGAGTGAATACACTCATGTGCTATTAAAGCTCCATCTAGGATTTGTTTATCTTTGATGAAGCCCAACTGTGACAGTGAGATGAGAGAGGGAAGGACCTGTTGTAATCTTAAGGTCAGCACCTTGGCCAGTATTTTATTGGAGGAGTTGAGCAGACTGATTGGGCGAAAGTCCTTTAGCTCCTTAGCCCCTTCAACCTTGGGGACCAAGGCAATAAAGGTGGCGTTGATGGCTTTGTGGAGGATTCCCCAGTGAAAAAATTCCTCAAAGAAACTCATGAAGTCAGAGTGAAAGGTTTCCCAGAAAATTTTGAAAGGTGCCATGGGGAACCCATCCAGTCCGGGGGCTTTGTCTTTGGCTAAGTATTCTAGGGCTTCAAGGATTTCCTCTTCTAAAAAAGTCGCTCAAGCCAAAGAGCCTGGGCTTCCGAAAGAGTAAGAAAATCCAAATCGGCAATTTTAGGTTTGGGGCCCAAAGGGGCAACGTAGAGGGCCGGGAAGTAGTTTAAAATTGCCGATTCGATTTCTCCAGGCTGTACCCGATAGCAATTATTTGACTTGACAGTCGAAATGGTATTGTCTCTCTTGCGACAATTTGCTATCCGGTGACAGAGGCGTGTATTGTGGTTCCCTGCTTTTAGCCAATTTACTCTTGAACTCTGAAACCAGTACAGTTCTTCTTTTTTTAAGGTGGAGAAGTATTCAAGCGTAGTTTGGGTCCTCAAGTTTGATTCAGAGTCTATCAGAGGTCTGGACTCTTCAATACGGTCCAGATCTTGTATGGAGTAGAGGAGAGAGGACTTAATTTGAGAAGATGAATTTTAGTTTGGAGCCTATAGCCTGCTCTTCCCGAAACCTGGCCGGAGAAAGCGTTCCACCAGATAGAAATCAAGGTGGGTATAGACTCTTCTTCAAGCCAGGCCAGTTCAAATCTAAAAGGTTTCGATCCTCTTCTGATAGCTTGGGTGTCTAGAAGAATAGGACAGTGATCAGAGGTGGGTTTAGGCAAGGCCATGGCATGAGTGCTCGGAAAGAGTTCCTCCCAGTTCAGAGATAGGAGGAACCTATCAAGTCTAGAGAGAGAAGGTTGGGGGGGAGTGGTTGGACCATGTATAACGGCTTCCTTGTAATGGGATATCTAAGAGTTCATTTCGGAAAACAAAATCCGAGAACTCTGTCATTCCTTGAGAGATGGTAGAATTGGAGTTTCTCTCATGAGGCCATCGCGTGATGTTGACGTCTCCACCCAAACACCATACAGGGTGGGGTAAGGCAGCAACAAAGTCCAATTCACACCAGAGACGTGGTTGAAGAGTAGCTGAGCAGGGGCCATAAATGGCCGAGAATTTCCAAAGTAAGCGATCAGAAATGCGTGAAAGAAGTATGGTAATGGTAAATGGGATGAGAGGAGGAGATGATCTAACGGGTTCCAGATCACCCAAATTCCCTCTGAAGTCCCATCCACAGGTAGAGCGACCCATTGGCAAGGCCTTCTACCCTAGACCTGACGAATATGAGAGAGAGTGGGCTCGGGTAGTTTGGTTTCAGTGAGGGCAAGAATAGCAAGAAGGTGTTTCGAGGTCAAGTCCTTGACTGCCTCCCTTTTGGACGAGTGTCCCAAACCTCTTATGTTCCAAGGATCTTCATGGTTTGGGAATAGAAGCTGCGGAAGAGGCTAATCTGACAGACCTCCTCAAAGAGAGAAAGAGGAGGTAGTGGATGGGAGACCGTCTAAAGGGGAAACTTCGTATGAGAGATGAGAACAGATTGAGAAGCTCCCTTTGTCTTTTAAAACTCACCTTCAGTCAGCTCTAAGTGTCTGCAAGAAGGAAACGGTGCGCCGATCCTTTCAGGGCCTTCATGCTGGAAGCCCATAATACGATAAATTTCCTTCATTCTCGCCAAATCTCTGTCGTTCCCACCCCTGTCGACCCCATCGGCGTTGTCCCTCGCCAAAGGGGGAGAGATGGGAGTATTAGGATCCTCAGGCGACTCCATGGCTTGCTCGGAGGGTGGTAGGGGCAGATGATTGGAAGGGAAAGGTCAAAAGGTAGGGTAGGAACGGTTTCAGAGAAAGAGGTTAGGGGAGAGATGAAGGGATTAACCGGGCTAAGGGAAGCAGAGGGGGGGGTCAGAAGAAGATGAAGGGAGGGGTGGGATGGCTGAGGGAGGAGAGAGAGTAGGCGAATGTAGGGAGGGAAGGCAGGACGTGACAATATGGAGTAGCTCAGCAAAGGAAGGAGGAGGTGAATTCAACATGCCCTGGGCCAAGATAAGTGGGGGAGGGGATGAGGCAACGTTGAGAATAGCTGGGTAATGAAGAGCATATCGGCTAAGAGGGTAGAAGGATTCAAGGTGGACAGAAGAAGGGAAATATGAAAGGAAGTGGTGTGATTGGGGGGGGGGATGAAAGATGTATAAGGCCAAGCATAATGGAGGGCATAGTTAAAGTTGAGCGTACGGATTCTGCAAATATGGACCAAGTGGGGAGTGTAGGAAAGATGAGGGGCAAGTAGAGACGAGATGAAATCTGGGTCAGGAGGGAGTGGTCTGTGGGGTGCACAGCAACGATACCATAGGGGAGTAGAGGTTTGTCCATAGATGGAGTAAGAGAGAGAGGAGTGGGAGGTTGGGGGTCAGGTACAGCCTCCACTGTGGGTTGGAGGGGTAGGAAAGTGAGAGAGAGAATGGGAGAGAGGGGATAAGAAGGGGAGTTGGGGTCCAACGGGGTGTACTCCGTTATTGGGTCAAATGGGAAGGGTGTGTTCACAGAGGGAAGGTGGGGGTTAAGAGCGGGCTGGGAGGGTGCCGTGGGGAAGGAGGAGCACCCACTATGAGCGAAAGAACATTTGGAGAAGGAGGAGAGGTAAAGTGGTAGGATCTCGAGGGGTGGTAGGTGTTTGCGTGTCATTGCCGAGGGGAAGAGAGACAGATTGAGGCACCTCAAGAGATGACAGTTGGGGGTGGGGAGGGGGGGGCGGGGGGGTGGGGGGGGTAGAGGGCAATAGCAGGTGCAATAGAGATGAGGGTGACATATGGCCAGGAATGGGTGGCGCGCGTGAGATGTGGCAGCCGAGTGGATCTGATGGTCAAAGGTAGTAAATGCCGAGGGCCAAGGAATCGAGCGCGCAGGCGGAGAGGTCGAGGTAGGGGCCCGACGCACAGGCTCTGGTGAAAGATGGGCCTTAAGTCCGCAAGGATAAACGAAGTGGAGGAGCCGGGTCAGTCGAGGTGACCTGGCGACAAGGCCAACTAAGCGAGCGCACTGTCCACAATTAGTTCTTTCTCGGGTTGACGTGGGGGGTTGGAGCTCGGTCAGAAGAAAGCAAAGGCGAAATGACTGACCCGCCCACATCAGGTCTAAATCTCGTCAGGTGGGGGACACCTGCGGCCAGCGGAGCCGACTTAATGACATCATTCCTGTTTCCTGGCCTATCTGAAACATCACAACGAGGCTATCAGATGGCAGACCATGGTGGTTTTGGTGCCTTGTCCTGGCATAGCACCATGAGGTTCGATGGAGCAGCAGGGGGCTGCCGGCGGTGCCTCCTAGGATGGCAGTGTTTGTGCGACACTGTGGTCCAGGACTGGGAAATGGACTCTGTTGGTGGAGGGGGGTCCGTCTGATTGAAGTAGTGTGGAGAAGGAAGCGAAGCCACCGACCACGAAAGGGTTACCGGGAAGAAAAGGTTGTCGACTTCCAGCTAGACGCTAGAAGGGATGCGACTGGTATCCAGCGCCTCTAGAAGGAGACGAATGGAGCCGAGAGGGAGAGTCTCTAACGATTTCCAATGGATCGAGATTAGGTTACCGCAAACTTCCATCACTCTCCTAAAAGTGGAGGGGGACCACGCATGGAGGGGGATGTGGTCGAGGGTGAGCCAGACTCTTTGCTTCCTATAGAACCCTTGAGCAGAGGACCAAGCACGAAGGGTGCAGGAGGCTCCTTTGAAGGCAGAGGATAGAAGCTCCTGTAAGACCGCGACGCGTATTCAGGGGACGAGAAGGAGAAGAGGAAGTCACCGCTAGAAATACGTCTGCAAGTGAGGTTGGGTTCCCCCCAAATGCGTTTGGCCCATCTTTCAATTCCTCTGACATCGTCATGCATGGGTTGAAATCATGCCACCAGGCACGAAGAGAGTTTTTGTTTAAGCTGCTTAGACACCTCTGATGGGGTTGAGATTATGCAAGGGAGAAGGGGGGAAGGAGCAAAGATAATGTGACTCCTCTCGGGCGAAGCTGTAGGGGCGAGGGGAGCAAGAGGGCATTTTTGCAAAGGCAACCACCTAGGAGAAGGTGGCCTTAAGTGGTTGCTTAGTCGCCGCAGGAAGCTGCTCAGCTCCACTAGAAGAGGAATGGGGGACATCTGGAGAAGAGGGCTGAAGTCTAGAAGGTAGGGGGTGGGTTTTGAGGTAGAGAGTGTAGATCTGATCCCAGCTGAGGGGAAGAGGAAGAGGGGGATGACGGCCCATGGACTTCCTCCTCAATCACGTAAAGCACACATTGTGATTATCAAGAACGCTACTAACAAGGAGAAATTTAACAAAGAGAAATTTTACTTGTACCTAATGGTCCATGGAATCCACATGACTGCACTCCCCAATACCACATTATGAGGATTTATTTGAACCAAGAAGTCCCAAAACATATTTATTCATGTCTCAACCAATCTTTAAAAAAAAAAAAAAATGATTTGGAGCTCATAAAAGGCCGCAAATTAATTTCTTCTTTAACTACAACTCTAGACCGCCAAACAGGATCTAAATTTTTTAGAGTTAAAAAATATTGGTTTTTTTCCTTGCAAAATTGGTCAAAAAGTGAATCAATAAACATTTGAAAATTTCAGGTCCCAAAAATCTCCAAACATGGTGTTTGCAGGTGTGGTCAATGACGATTCATGGACCACTAGGTTGAAATAAATTTTCCCCTTGACAAAGAAGACACATAATGCTTTCCAATTTACAGGAAATATACATGGTAATTTTAGGAAATCACAAAACCTAAAATGAAAAATAACTACTCACAGCAACTCAGCAACAAAATAAAAATTACGGGAATTGTAATATTTAAAGTACAATATACTTCAAAGTTACAAATAAGAAGACGAGTTTACCTGAAAAGTAGCACCAATGACAGTAGCTGTCTGCTCACCAACTCCAATAGCACCCAAAAGTGCCTGATAAAAATATAAATAGGAAATCATAACTTATCAAACATAAAAACAATACTATTAAGAAAAACACAACAAGCATTCAAAGAGAAGTTATCAAAAGTTAGCTGCATTACCTGGGTAGAGAGCATGCATCGGATGTACGTTGAAAGACCCTGAAGAAAAGAAACAAAATACATTTAAACTTCGGAACCCAAATCCCTGTCACCACAAGAAAGAAAAAAGCAACATTCGGCATCACCTGCAATGAATCCCAAATCTGGAAGGGTACATAATCAGGTGTCACACTACCTGGGAAACCCTGTTTCATTAACAAACTACTAGTTATGAGAGGATTGAAATACCCATCTGGTTAAAAAGCTTGTAATGCCCTAATTTTGAAGTTCTAAACATGGGTACTATAGAATGGACAAAAGTAAACAACTTCCAAAGGGCAGAAACATAGGCTCCATTGCTAGACTAGAACCCTTTAGGAGGCCCATCAACCAAGATAGAAAAGAAACACAACCCAAATTTCATCATCACTTGCTAGATTCTTTAGTTTTGAATTCTTGAACCATGTCAAAGAAAAAGAAAATAAAATGATGCACCAAGATTTTATAGCATTGATTAATACTTTCAACATCATGGATTTATAAATTAGGTAGGCTCTCTAGAGGATATAAAAATATTTATGACTTAATGCTCACTATGTACACTACTCCATTTAATAATGTTTGTTGTATTTTTCCACTGGAAAAAGCTAAATGTTATTTCAAAATAATATCCTTTGAAACCATAGTCTTTGGAAAATATCATTTTATCCCACTATTGAAAGAGAAGGCTTGTGTGGAGCGTGTGACGTGCACATGCATGGGTGCAACATACCTTGAGGCAAACTTTGCATTTCACACACTCACATGGGCGCCGAGGCGCCCTTAGCACATGCACATGTGCAAGTCAGACTCAATGCTCACAATATTTTTGCACTCAAGAACCACCAAGTAGAAGAAGGGCAATGGCCCAGTCAGGAGATGGGCATTATGGGACTCACAGGGATAGGAACTCCCACCAGAGGGACTATTCTCGCACCGTTTAGAAGCGTGGGTAAGTACCAAAATGCACATAGTACTGCTCCCAAGTCCCACCATGATGAATAGTTTGGCTGTGATTTTGAGTGCAATGGTTCACTTTCTGGAACCCAAAAAGCCTGCAGGAACCAGGTGTTTGTTGGGTATCCAATGGCATGTAAGGTGTAACTGATGGACAGTAATATGATGGTTAAAGTCGAAAAATGAAGAGTCACAAATTTTCATATTTCAAGTTCATGGAACAGTCACAATGGGTGAAGGTGAGAGGTATTCTCTCCATTATATATATGGGACTTGAACTGCTCTCTTGATAAATAGTTTGCACACAGTTATATCTACTTTTCAGACCCTCTATCTTCTTGTGCGAACTTTCTCTCTCTAGAACAAAGGAACCTCTGGAGCTCTAGATCTTGAAGTGCTTGTGCATTTGGACATGCAAGATGGTGTTCAATCTTCTATTTCCTTGTATCACGAAGAGAAATTTTCCCAGCAAACTTAGATCCACACAAATTTTGATCAATGAGGGGCAAGCATTTTTTTTATGGTAGGGGCAAACATTTTTTTGATGGTAGGGGCAAACATTGTCTTGTGATAGTGAAGTTTTCACTCCTAGAAAAGATTGTTGATCCTCCATTTTGTTACCCCTCAAAAGTATTTGAGAAATATTATTTTTTTAGCCTCATTTCACCCACCAATTTCCAACAGCATTTTCACGTTATAAACTTTAGTTGTAACACAAAATTCATCAATGCTGCGAAACTATAACTTTGTGTAAATATAGTAGATGGTGAAAACAGAAGATAGCCTTCAATATTTTGTTTCCTTGTGTCCCAGTGAGAAATTTTCTGGGATAACTAAGATGATTACTGATTTTTATCAGCAAGGGATTAGATAACGCCTTGTGATAGACAAGTTTCCGTGCCTCAAGACAGGAAGATTGTTGATCCACTTTGTTACCCCTCTGCAAGTATTGACAAACTGCTATTTTTCTGCCCCCTTTCACCAATTTCCAAAAGTATTTCTGTTTCATGTACTTCAGTCGTAACATAACAATTTGTGAAACTCCAACTGAATATAAGAAATTCAAATGATGAGCACTTCAACTATTAGCATTGCATTTAATTTGGCAGACAATGGTGCATAAGTGTAATTCAATTTGCAATTAAATTGCACTCAATTTGTCCCAAACATATCAAATTCTCCAACTTGTTTCACAGAGCTATTTTTTGTTTAGCTTAACGAGGTGGCCTTAGCACCGAAGTCTAGACTTCTTGGGGCCAAGTTCAGCCTTCCAGCACCTCAACACCCACACACCTGCAAGGGACAGAAGGGGTTCAAAAGGGATGTGCCCAACTTTATTGCTCACTGTACAATTACAAGGAGATACTGCCACAAATGCCCCTTAAAGGTTCCTTACATTTGAATTTCAAAAACCTTGCTCCACCTGGCAGCCAACCTCTACCATGGCCTGCCAATATAACCACCACATGCCCTCCGCGCTCTGAGAGCACCATGATGTGCAAATGGACCATTGTAGCCTTTGTGCTCAGCCCATGCCACTTGACTACGCTGTCCTGGGTGGTGCACACCACCTGACTAAGTCATCATGAACCTGGCAAAAATTGAAAACAAACTTGGCCGCCAACAGGCACACCATCTGGCCCACCATCCAGCTCACCATACAATTGTGTGCTAACCTGGTAGTGGGGCGTGCACCCCCCACGTACCATGCTTCACACCCCCACGTACCATGCTTCACACCCCTTGTCTGCCACAGTGGGTCGGTCGGCCTAAGGCATGGGTTCCCTCCTCATAGAGGTTTGTTGGTCTAAAAACGAGACAACCATCAGTGATGGCTCTGTACACCAAAATGGCACAAATTCATATGGGACTTGCAATTCTTTTCTTCGATTGTGTTCTGCCCCAATGGGAATTGAAGTCCAGGGCCTCCAGTCATTTACAAACAAGTGCTGAGTTGGGGATCTGACAAGCCTCCCTCACCATGAGATCCTAACGCCTCATCAGGGGTCTAGCTAAGAGCTCCTTAACCAAACCCTTGTTAGTATTTTTGGTTTGAAAAATGCTTTAGTGTATTTCAAAACATCTTTGGTTTTATTGTACTTTCCTAAAATGCCATTGTAGAGAGAGAAAGATGTGGGTTTGAGTCCCACATTGAAGATGAGAGTTTGTTTTGCCATATTTAAGAGCACACATTCCCATGCAATATACTTTAAGTGCAAAAGAGAGAAGGCACATGTGAGGAGCACGCGAAGCGTACGACATGCACAAACACGTGCGTGTGCGTGTGCGTGTGCATGTGTGTGTTTGTGTGCATGTGCATATGCATGGGCGCAAGGGCGCTTGATGGCGCACTTTGCACCCTTGCATCGGTGCATGAGACACCCCTCACCCGAGCATGTGTGCGGGTCGGGCTCGTGGCTCGTTGTCTTTTTGTGAGCCCGATTCATAGGGAAATCCAACAGTCTTCTAGCCGTTGATGCGTTTGGGACATCCAACAGTCATCTAGCCGTTGATGAGATGGAGGCTTGTAACAGCAGCTATCAAGTGCATGTGACCATTCAAGTACTTGCAACTTGTAGCTGTTGGAGTGCAGGTAACTTGTAGTTGTTGGGTGGTGCATGTAACCACCACAACACTAAATGGGTAGCCTCTTGGTGCTCTATAACAAGGGCCCTCCTACCCATACATCTTTGGACACTTAGAACAATTTTTTAGCCTCTATCAATAGACTAATATTTGCAATTCCAGCAAGCAAACCAGTGGGCTAATTCTATCTCTCTACTCGATTTTATCTCTCTCTCTAATACAACAAGATTCTAGTGTCTATTGTGTGGGTTCCAAGCTCGGGTGCATAGAGCTTAGGAACATTGAAAAAGACCCCTATGTTTTCCTATATCCCGAGGACGATTTGCCCTTCTTATGCACATCAAATAATCAATGTTCGAAAATTCGGCCGCCCGACCACCTAGGCAGGAAATGTTTCAAAATGCCTAGGCGAAGTCTGGGCGGCAGCATAAGGCGTTTTGCTTTTGGGCTCCCACCTGGGCCCTATTCTCTGGGCGCCCACCTAGGTGCCGCCCCGTGACAATTTTTGGGCGGTGGAAAAAAACCCTCGAGTGAGGGAAAAATACGAAAGATGGTTTTAGGGGGTATTCTAAACCCCCAATATACAATATGTGGCATTTAGGGTGAGAAAAACCCTCAAAAACCACTATTTTGTGATTTATCGAAAGATCGATAAATTTTATATTTTTCTGATTTTTTCCCAAAACGAAGACAATAGTTTGTTGGTGGATTTGGAGTTTCCAATAGTTGATTTTGAGAACTTTTGGCAACCCAACAGACGAGGTTTGCACCAACACCGATTTGATTTTGATATATCTTAAGTATTATCATATTTAAAAGAGGGTTTTGATTTCATTTTGTTACAACATATTATGTTATGAATCCTGTGATTGTCTTTTACTTTTTTTTTTCTTTTGCGATATATTTACATGTTTGCAGTTAAAGATTGACTTTTTTGTTGATTTATTGATTTTTTCTCACTTGGACGATGAAATTGAGCATATATCGTATTCTTTTTCTTTCTTTTTTTAAAGTTGACAGTTAATATTACAGTAGTAAGAGTTTGTACAACAGCAAGGGTTGAGGTAACCCACAGACTGAGACTCTCAACTTAAAACTTGGTCACTGGGGTGTGACCTATTCTAGAATACTAGTTCTAACAATCCAGTGAGGCAAGAGAAAGGGGCTCATAAGAACTACCTGTTACAAAGTAGAAGACAAGAATCTAGAAGGAGGCGGCCTCCCCGCCGTGTTAGTGATTATATCTCCGTATTGTGTGCATCTCTACAAATACAGAAGGCTGGTTCCTAGTGGCTTCCTTAGTGAGACGATCTGCGAAGTTGTTGGACATCCTCCAAATATGCATCCATGAGACATTTATACCCCTGCAAGTGTGCTCAATTTCATCAAAAATGTGTGTTAGGTACCAAGGAGGAGGGGCCTTTCTAGTGGCCCATAACAATACGCTTTTGGCATCTCCCTCTATGTGCAGGTGTAGGTCCCAAGAGGGGTTAAATTTCTTGATTCCCATCAATCAGGTCGTGGCCTCAGTGGACTATGAGTCTTTGTGGCCAAGATGTTCTGAGAATGATAAGATGAGCACACCATTATGGTCATGGAATAATCCCCCCCCGTGCCTGCTGGGACTGGATTTCCCAAGGAGCATCCATCGAAGCTGAACTTAATCTCACCCACCGGTGGTGGGTACCAGTGCGATACTCTTGGGTTGCGGTGAAGGGTTAATTGAATGAGGTTCACCCAATTGCGAAGAAAAGTGGCCTCCAAAATCCCAGTAAACAGTTTGTGATTGGTAGCCCAAAAGATAACCATGGAGGTTACCTTGTGGAAAGAAACTGGGAGTTCTCTTTTGAGACCACTAAAATTCTTGAATTTCTTTCTAGCCAGATGGACCACACCATAGCAGCTAGAGGAGCTTTCCAAAGGATCCTACCCGACCTCGGCCAGTAAACTTCGAAGGAACAGGAAGTCAGCGCCGGGATTGAAGGGGGAGTGACCCACAATATTCCAAAGAGTTGGATAATTTTACTCCAAAGTTGGAGTGTCGTCTAGCAGTGAATGAACAAGTGAGGGTTTGTCTCTTCCTAATCTATGCACATAACACACCTATTAAAGTTTGGACACCTCTTCTCCGGAGTAAGTCTATCGTGAGTGCGCGTTCAGAGCAGCAAATCCAATGAAAGGCTTGAACTTTTGGGAGGACTATGGATGACCAAACTTTGGAGAGCGCCTGTTTCGGTTTAGGGGGGAAGAAGGCTGCAAGAGTTTCTTGTAGGAGGAGGCTACCGTGAAGGAACTAGTGGGCGATGGAGTCCAGACCAAGGTGTCTGGCTCTGATAGGGCGAGGAAGGTGGAGTGGAGGGAGTCCGAGAGGGATAAAAACTCCGAGGTTTCTTCATCTGAGAGGGGTCTGCTAAAGGATGGGTTCCATACTCTGCGGTTGCTTGAAGGTACTATTTCCTCCGATACCAGAAAGGCGTTGACTGTTACAGCAAAAAGGGAGGGGAGTCATTCTCTAAGCAGGGTGTGGCCTAACCAAAGATCAGACCAAAAACGCACTCTATCCCTGGCTCTAGCATGGAACCTGATATGTTGTTTAAACGGTTTGAGGGAGGAGAGTAACAATTTCCATACCCCTGAGCCCCTTGTCGTCGGAAAGCCCTCAAGCAACCAAAGGTCAAGTGGGATACTATACTTGCTTCGTATGACCTGGGCCCACAATTGTCTGTTTTGCGTACCCAGTCGCCCCCACCATTTACCAAAGAGCGCCTAATTGTGTGTCCTGAGCACTTTGATCCCTAGACCGCCCTAGTATTTCGGTAAACAGACTTTATCCCACGCAATCAGGTGGAGCTTGTTTGACGTCGCTTCACCTGACCAGAGGAAGTTCTTTGTCCATTGGTCTAGATGTTTGGCTACCGAGGCTGGCATTTGGAAAAGCGACATGAGGTAACGGGGGGAATTGGCAA